>PVJH01000635.1:0-281732 GCA_004026705.1 Nesogale talazaci
TTATCTGTGCCTATGTACATGCTCTGAGATAGCCAGATTTTTAGGTAGAATTAGGGTCACATTTATTGTCTTTTGGCAGTTATTTGGAGTTCTTCAGTGATGTTAACAAAATGTTTGGATGGTTAAGTTCACCCTAAGATGTCTCGAAAGAAAGGTCTGGTAACCCGATTTTCGAAAATCTGTTATTGAAAACAATGTGGAGCTAAAGAAGGCACACATTCACATAAATATATACTATGGTAATCATATCTTATAAATTTTTGCATTTGAAATTCTTCTTGTTATGGTGCCTAAACGATAATAAGCTGTAAACATTGGTTAACTAAAGCAATGTCTTCCCCAATTTGTGACTATTTTATTCTCCGACTTCTTAGGCTTCACTTCCCTTTAACACATAAAATGAATAGAATCAACATTGAATTTCACTATGGATGGATCATAAATTTTTAGGCCAACTTGTAAATATGTCACCATCTGCAAAGCACCTTTTCTTTCATTTACTATTCCCTATTCCTGCATGTAAATAGTTAGTGTTATTGTTGTCAATTTGCTCTTTAACCTAACCTTCTCCACTACTTAATTTCTTTAGGGAGAGATTTGGCCTGAAGAGATGAATTTAAGAAAAGGAAAATTCAAGCCAAATGTTACGATTTCCAAGCAATCACATCTATTGGCCTGGGATACAATCATTCAACGAAGAAAGATGATTACTTGGGACATTTTAAATAGAAAAGAGTAAAGCATTAAATCCACTGAGATGGGGAATGTCCAAATCTGTTTCTTATAGATATTTTCTCCTTATGAAAGTCTAATTGAGATATGTCTAAACATAAAGTATATACTACAAATACTTTAAGAATTATCATTTGCATAAGTTTACTAATCATATGACTTGATTTGCAATAAGACCAAACATCTTTTTAAAGAATTTATCAGTGAACTTGATTGTTTTAAGAGTCACACTCTTGAATAGGAACTAATGTAAACTTAAAGAACTGGTTGCCTTACCATAGCTTTTATATAGTGACAGGAAGATGTCAGTAGCCTGAGTTCCATCACCGAAGGAATATTGACATGAGACAGACGCATATAATAGAGTTCTTAGCAGAAATCAGGACTATAAAATTGATCCATGCAGAGCAATGAGTTCTATCATAAAAATACTGATGCATAATAGATAATTTTAGAAAGCTAGGGGGACAGAACTATTAGTTTAAATGAAATGATAGCACACAACAAATAATTCACATTTTCTAAAGATTTACACAAAGAAACAGTTTAAAATCAAGCATCCGTGAAGTGTGGGCTGCTTATATGGGAGGAGTGGAGAATGGGGTTCCAGAAGAGGAAGGTAAAACAAGGCACAAAAACAAGTGAGGTACTTTGCGAGATCAATGATATGCCACTGATTGAATAGTATGGGTAATCTAATTCACTGCAACTGAATTCTTTGTGAAAATAAAATTAAAAGAAAAGCTGATGCCAAACTGATTCTCTCAAAATGAAATAATCTTGGAATCATACTATAGGGGAAAGCATGTTGTGCAAAATTTAATTTGCAATCTATACAGGACAAACTCATGAAGTAATATGAGCTAGAGTGGTTCTCATGTTAAAGTATATGATGAGTCTTTTGTAGAGCAGAGAACATGCATCCCCTAGTTACAGAAGGAATCCCATTCTACTTTATAGTGGAGTTTAAATTTGTAGTGTAGTATTAATCTTAATAACTCATAGATTTTCTCTGTAGCAGCTAATTGACCACAAGGTAGACAAATGGAAATGTTGTAGATTGGAGCACATAGATGGAAATGAACTACATAGATTCTTTTCACTCTTGTCATCTCAGAATTTTACTACCACTGAGTTGATTCCAAGTCACGCTAATCCTACGGGAAGGAGAGAACTGCCTCTGTAGAATTCTGAACTGTAACTGTTTGGAGTAGACAATTGTGTCTACTTCCCACAAAGTGACTTGTGGTTTTGAACTGCTAATCATGCAGCCCAACAGATAACCCACTACGCCGCTGGGGCTCCTCACCACTCTTCTAAGAGTTAAATAATTCCCTAGTACACGTATGTAAACATTCTCTTGGTGCTTATTTATGTTTTCTTCCGCAAACCCTAGGATGGGAATACTTTAACTGGTGATAGTACCAGTGGTCCCATATTTATAATATAGCAATAAAAATAGTCATAACCCCAACGATAGCTTAGGGAATGACTAACCCATTCCCAGACTATATACATTTGACAATTATACAGTAAATCTTCAAGCAGATCTATCAGCATAATGATGACAGGGTCCTATGTAAAGCTGAGCGGAGGTTTCTCCTGGGCTTGTAGCAGATAGTCGGAAGTTGGTTAAACTCTGCCCCTGGTAATTAATTCCTAATCAATAATTATTTGAGTGGGAAAGGGTTAAAAATCAAAGTCTTTCTCTGTACCCCCCAGCTTTCTATTTTCAGAGCCTCTCAACCTGGGGGAAAAGAAAGCAACAACATACAACTCTAATGCCCTTAGCAGATGGATCTGTGTTATTACAGAACAGGGACCTGGAAAACCTCCATATACCAAGCTATAAATATTCCTCTGACATTTATTATCCTCACTTGAGTTCAGGTGCTTAAACACTTGGACTGAAGTCATGTTTGTAGCACAAAAAAAAGCTGATTTTTAAGCGTACCTTGTCGCTGGCTAAATTATTAGCCATAGACAAAGATGGAGAGTTAAGTACACTAGAGGAAGGGAGTCTCCCCCGTAAGAAAGGTCATGCAACTTTTACGTCAAATTAGTTGACGTTTTGATTCACTTGTAGTACAAATTCCCAAACACCTCACCTCAGACAATTTGATGGATCACATCTCAGGAACTCCCCACCAACCCCCAGCTTTTCAACCCTGTATCTACAAGTGTGGTATTCTGTGGTCTTCAATTTGAGTCTTGCACTGCCAGCTGCATAGGATTGTAAATTCAAACTCCTAAGAATCACAATTTGCATGGCCTTGGGGGAAGTGTAGGATTATGTAAACCAGGAGATAATAGCCCTTATAAAATCCTTCCAATAAAATAAAGTCAAGCTGAAGGTGTCAGTATAGATTAATAACCCTTCTTCATTGGGTGAAAGAGGCATGGATTACTCAGGTGTGGTCATTTTGTGGTTTAGGCTAGAATTTAGCAGGGTTGTTCTTAATTAGGAACTATTTAGTTCTCTAGGGTATGACTACTTGGAGCCTGGATAGGTTTCTTTCAGAGAGGAAAAGAATCCATACATGACCATGCCTGGGATATCACCTAACAAAGTTTTGCAGATATATGCATTCTATGAAACGAATCTCTGTTCTTCCCCAGAGGACTTAGAGCTGTATGCAGCTAAAGAATACCCATAGGCCTTTTCCTTTTATCCAGCCCTTCTTATAGTATATATGACTTCTTGTAGCTGTCAAGTGATACAGCCTGATGTCACGTCTGAAGTGGGTAGTACTGGCGAACACATGATAGAAGAACAATGTCAAGCCGTATTACCTGGAGAAGAGGAGAAGTTGGGAAACTGAAATATAAATACAGCAAAATTAGTTAGACTTCCTCTCCAAGCTAAATATCAATAAGACATCATAGTACTCAGTCCCTAAATTCAGGAACAGATGGTCTACTTAGATATCTTGGTTCTTCCACTTGGTACCCATGTTCAATAGGATAAAGGAATACCCACCACCCATCATTCCAAAATATATTATTATAGATGCTGTGTTAGTCTGGGTACATTAGAGAAACAAATACACAGAAACTCATATAAATACAAGAGAGAGTTTTATATAAAGGGTAAGTGTACATCATGAAAACATACCAACCCAGTGCTACCCAAGTCCACAAGTCTAACATTAACCCAATGTCTGATACCAATCCACAAAATCCTCCTCCATCTCACAAAACACAGGCAATGGACTTGTAAGCATCTCAGTGCTGGCTGGGGTCTCCACACCTTTGCTCCAGCACCCAGGGCTGCATCAAGGTAGGTCCATGTGACTTCTCCTCAGGCATGGCTTACAGGAAGTGAACCTTACCAGCTGAAACAGGGAACTGGCTAAGGCATCTGCAACCTGGTCCAATCAAAGAAAGCAAGAGATCCAAAAATGAAAAAAGTGAGGCTCACTGAGCCATTTATCTCTCCACCCTTCAATTAGCCCAACATGTGTTTATTGGCCAGGTAGGCACAATAAACTTGAACTATTTCAGATGCTTATATTAAATCTTAAACAAGACAAGTAAAAATCATCTGGATAATGTGAACCATCAACTTGTGGACATGATGGTGTCCACAGCATTCGTAATAACATGAAAACAAATGGGATAACAAAGAAAATTGTCATAAAACCATGATTATGGCAGATCAATTCATCACAGCACCAGAGCACTACTACAGAAGCCAGACAATAAATGGGATACATACTGTATGGAAGATTAGAAAAGTTTACATGATTGATTCTGTGGCCCTCTTACTATCTTGAAAAGAGCATGACACATAACCATGGGACACTAGTACCCCAATATCCATCAAGGACATGCTTCAGGACAAGATCCTGAAGGCAAACTTGCCTCTTCTTGGGCGGCAGGGGAATGACAGCAAATATATTCTACCTGTCTATCAATAGAAAAAAACTCAATACAGGCTTCTTTCTGCAAGTCTAATGCTTATTATTTAAGCTCTAATACACCTTTATGATTTGGATAAGTTGCTTATCTCTCTATGCTTCACTTTCTTCATGTATAAAAGGAGGAAAATATAGAACTTACCTTATGATATTTGCATTGAATATGCAAAGGAATTAGACTGTGTGGACCATAATTAACTGTGGATAACCTTGTGAAAAATGGGCCATCCAGACCATTTCATTGTATTCATTTAGAACTTGTACAGGGATCAAGAGGCAGTTATGAGAACAGAACAATGGAATACTATGTGTTCTATAAGCAGGAAAAGTGTTTATCAGAGTTGTGTCCTTTCACCAACTTATTCAATCTGTATGCTGAACAAATCTCACAGAATATGGATTGTATGAGGAAAAGTGTGGCATCAGTAGTGGGGGAAGTCTTATTAACAATCCGTGGTATGAAGATGATATAATGAAGCTTTCTCAAAGGGAGGAGGAATGGAAACACTTGCTGATGAAGATCAAGAATTATAGCCTTCATTATGGATTGCAACTCAACTTAAGAAAAACCAAGATCCTCACAACTGAACCAAGAGGGAACATCATGAAATATGGGGAAAAGGTGAACATTGTCAAGGATTTGTCATACTTGGATCCACAATCAATGCCCATGGATGTAGCTGTCAAGAGAATAAAAAATATATTGCAGTAAATAAATCTGCTGCACAAAACCGCTTTAGAGTTTTGAAGAGCAAGTATGTTATTTTGAGGACGAAGGTGTGTTTGACCTAAGTCATAGTATTCCTTATTGCATCATAGGCATGTGAAAGTTGGACATCAAATAAGGAAGACCATAGAAAAATAGATGCATTTGAATTGTGGTGCTTGAGAAGAATATGGAAAGTACCATGGACTGCTGAAAAAAGACAAACTGATGTGCACTGGAAAAAGTAAAGTCAGAATGTTCCTCGGAGGCAAGACTTCTTCTTACATACTTTGGATATATTGGCAGGAGAGACCAGTCCTTGGAGAAGAACACCATGTTTGAGGCAGTGGAGAACATTGAAAAAGAAGAAGGACCTCAACAAGATACATTGACAAAGTGGCTGCGTCAATGGAGTCAGGCATAGGAACAGCTGTGAGGATGGCGTACGATGTGAATTGTGAGGATGAGTTGTGAAAATGGTGTGGTGCTATGTTGTTTTGTGCCTAGTGTTCAGTAAGGATTGGGGCTGACTCCACACCACCTAACAACAACAGTAACATACCCAAGGTTGCTTTTGGTTCTCTTGGACTTGTTTTAATCTTCTTCAGCTGCAACCTGAATTTACATATTGATGATATGTTCTACTGTCAGCCCTTCGCTTGTTTTATCTGATGATATTGAGCTTCTTCATCTTCTTTCTTGAAGATATAGTCTAAATAGCCTAAAAATGTCTGTGTATCCCATCTCAAGAGATTCGTGTGTGAAGTTGCTAATTATGTTATTGAAGAAACACTCCCTCCCCAATGCAGTGCCGCATACACTCCAAGGCAGCTATGCCAGGAAACTCCAGTGTTCAGCACAGTTGTGGGAGCCACTGTCTGGCCTGTGTTTTGATCCTGCCTTCGAGGGTAATTCTGTGAGCATCTGTGAGACCCTACACCAAGTGGGCACACCACCCCACTACCTTGAGGCAGGGTTGGAACTCCTCCAGCCCCATGGTCAGACGATCAACCTTCAGTTGTCTCTTTACTTTCTGCTCTTTTTCTTTTCTCTTTATTCTCTCTTCCTTCTATCTTTCCCAGCACAGTCAGTCTCAGTGGACCCAGATTTATTTTGTTTTCTCTTTTTCTTTCTTTGGTCTCCTTTTTCTCTCTTTTCATCTTCTCTCCCTCTCTTTTCTTTCATACGCCACTGCTGGCTTTTAGGCCATGATCTTCTGTTTAGGGCAACTGAACCCAATTAGCAGGGGGAACTCCAGCCTACCCTCTGTGGGAGGGCTGTGCACCACACACGGCAGCTGTGACAGCCCTCTCCAGTGCTCTGCACTGCTGAGGAAACCTCCACTGGGTCTCTAAGGTGATCTTGCCAACTAGGCCAATTCCACCCAGCACCAAAAGGGCACACTGATCTGCTATCTGGGAGCGGGGTTTAAACCCCTCCGACCCCACATTCAGGTGACCAGGGGTCAACTATCTCTTTTCTCTTTATTTTTTCTTCTCTCTTTCCCACCACAGTCAATCTTAATGAGCACAGTTGTTTTCTTTCCCTTCTTTCTCTTTCTTTTCTCTTTTCTTTCTTTCTTCCTTCCTTCCTTCCTTTCTTTCTTTCTTTCTTTCTTTCTTTCTTTCTTTCTTTCTTTCTTTCTTTCTTTCTTTCTTCTCTCTCTTGTTTCTCTTCTTCCTTCTTTTCTGTTTCTCTCCTCTCCCTCTCCTTCCACATGCCACTACTGGTTCCCAGCCCCTTACACTCTGACTAGGGCAATTCTGCCCATCCCATGCAGAGAGTCACCAGCCTGCCCCCCTGTGACAGTGCTGCGCACGTCCTGAGGCAGTGCTATCCACATCACGACATGGGGCTAAGCTATCTATTTTTTATCTTTTTTTCTTTATTTTCTTCTTCTTTCACTTTTTCCTTTTTTTCACCTTCTTCTGTCTCTTCTCTCTTTCCCATCACAGTCTCAGAAGATTGTTTTCTTTTTTCTTTTTTTGACTGTTTTTCTTTTTGTTCTCTCTTTGCATTTTTTCTCTATTATTTTGTTTTTTATTTTGGCTTTTGTTTTTTTTTCCCTTTCTTTCTTTTTCTTCTCCTTCTCTTTCCTTTCACAAACCACTACTGGGCTCCAGGCCACTCCCCTCCACCTAGGGCAACTCTGACAACCCAGTTGGGAGAGCGCCTACCCACACTTGTTGGTTTTACACACAGTGGGGAAAATCACGCCTGTCTTCCACCATATTCCAAGAGCCTGGGGGAATCTTCCCTTCAAATGGTTGGGGGGACTCTTTCTATGAAGCTAGTATAACTCTGATACCCAAAGAGGGCAAGGATCCCACAAGAATTGAGAAATGCAGACCAATATCCCTAATGAACATCCATGTAAAACTCCTTAACAAAATACTGGCTGATAGAATACAAAGGCATATAAAAATTAATTCATCACAACCAAGTAAGATTCATACCAGAGACACATGGATGGTTCAACATACTTTCCATTACTATTGTTAGAATAATACCATTAGTATTCACCACATTGACAAGATCACAGAAGAGGCAATCAAAAAGTTAGTACTCTGTACAATAGCAAAGCACAAATTGAAATACCTAGAGATAGACCTCACTAAAAAACCAAAAGACTTGTACAAGAAAAACTACAGAACATTATTACAAGAAATCAAGAGTGACCTCAATAAATGGAAGAATATCACATGTTTGTGGATTGGAAGACTCAATGTAGTAAGGATGTCAGTTCTTCCCAAGGCACGATATAAGTTTAATGCTATCCTGATATAAATATCATCATTATTAAAAAAAATTGGAAAAACTGATTACCAACTTCATATGGAGAGGAAAGAAGCTCAGAGTTAGCAGAAAACTACTCAAGAAAAAGAACAAAGTGAAAGGGCTTGCTCTACCTGACTTTAGCACTTATTATAGCCACAGTGGTCACAACAGCATGGTACTGGTATAAGAGATAGCCAGACTAAGGAGACAGAGGATGGAACCCCAACAGACTTGACTATAAAAGAGCTAAAGACCCAGAATTAAAAACATCAACATGCAGGCAATGAATTTTTGATGAGTCCCCAAAATATCAAATAGGAAGCAGATGTTCTCTTCAATTAGCGGTGCTGGAAAAAAATGGATATCTATTTGCAGAAAAATGAAACAAAGCCCTTCCTTCACTCCATGCACAAGAATAAACTTAAGGTGGATGATAGACCTTGAGGTAACCCCCCAAACTATTAGGGCCATTAATGAGGGAATTGGGACAAACCTGAGAACCTTGACACAGAAACTACAAAGGCTTTGGAAATAAGGAAGGATACAGAAACAGAGGAGTCTCAAATTGACAAGTGGGATACACTGAAGATACATCACCTGTGTACATCAAATGAATTCACCAAGAGAGTTAAAAGAGAGCCCACCTACTAGGAAAACCTTGTTCACAATGACACGTCAGACAAAGGCCTTATTACTAAAACCCACAATAACTTGCCAGCTTGCAATAAGAAAAAAAAGCTACAGTATTTTACAGTATTTTACATAAGATGCACCTGACTATAAGACACACCCAATTTTTAGAGCAGGAAAACATGAAAAATATTCCGAACCAAATAGTACCAGTATATGAAAATGATCTGGGGCACAACATCTTTGGATTATAAGATGAACCCTCATTCCCCCCTACTTTTGGTGGGGGGGAAGAGTGTGTCTCATGGTCTGAAAAATATGGTAACTGCCCACTAAGGAGCTTGGAAAAAGACCTAAACAGAAGTTTCAAAGGGACAGAAATGCGGATGGCCAATAGACATATGAGAAAATGTTCCCTATCATTGGTCATAAGAAAAATGCAAATTAAAACAACTATAAGATACCACCTAAAACCCTCAAAAATAGCCCAATTAAAAAAATCAGAAAGTAGCAAGTGTTGGAGTGGCTAGAGATAGGAACTCTTGTTGACTGCAGGTGGAGCTGTAAGTTTGTACAGCCAGTATGGAAACCAATTTGCAGTATCAAAAATAGATAGAAATTGAGCTACCATGTGACCAATCTAGCAATCCCCCCTACTGGGCATATGCCCAGAAGAGGTAAGAAACCAACCATGGCCAGATATCTGTGCTCCAATATTCACCACCTCACACTTCACAACTGCAAGGAAACAACCCAAATATCCACCAACAGATGAAGGATCAAAAAACTGTGGTACATATATGCAATGGAGTACTGTGCATCTCTAAAATGCAGCGATGAACGCATGAAGCATATCGCTGCATGGGAAAAAGTGGAGGAAATAATGCCAAGTTAAGTAAGTCAAGCACAAAAGGACAAGTACAACATTATCTGCTGAGGTAAGCTTAAGGGAAAAAAAAAGATGGGGCATAGAGGAAAAGCTACTATACACATGCATCTTTGGGGTGAGGTCCAGCAATTATGGCAGGGGTCAAACCCAATCCAGGGATACATACAGCACCCAACTAAACAAGAGAGGGAAAGAAAGAGGAGGGGGGGGGACCCAAACCATGGCTTGGGGAGAGCAGGACACTTATCTGCCTAGGGGAGAGTACTGTTTAAATCTCCACAGGAGAGGGAGAGAGAGAGAGAGAGAGAGAGAGAGAGAGAGAGAGAGAGAGAGAGAGAGAGAGAGAGAGAGAGAGACCAGACTTCAACCCAAGGCTCCAAGATGTGAATACAACATAATGATATGTACCAAGGAATCAATAGAGAGGTCTGTGGGGTCGGTCCCAATCCCAATTTTGTGGACCATTTCCCACCCCAACCTAGAAGAATGCACTTCAGAAGACAGAACTGAGGCTACAGCCTGGGGAGAGGGGGCATGTTTGAGTAGAGCACAAAGCAGAAACACAAAGGGATGGAGAGAGAGAAGGGAGAACATCCTGGCCTACCAAGCCCCAAGGACGATGTTTCTGTTTGGAGCAGACAATGCACAAGGGGAGACTGTAGGGCAAGCTCCACCACTGGACATAGCATCTAGCACTGAACCATGATGATGCGGGGGACAGCACTGGAGACACAGTGAGGGAATAACGCATGGTCTGGTCACATCATGCTGAGGTGAGGCACTGAGGGCATGCAGCAGAGCAGTAAGGGGAACAGACAGATGAATCCAGCCATGGAGTACCAAAAATAGACTAGGGAGACAGTGTGGTACCCCATCAGACTTGACTGAAAAATACTCGAAAGGCCAACAAACATACTTTGAACTATTTATAGACTTTTTCATTTTTTTCAGTGGCTTTCTTTGTGTTTTTGTTATTCTATGTTTGTGTTTTGCTGTTGCTGTTATTGTTTTGCTGGTTTTGACTTCCTTAGTTGTTTTATTTGGCTTTGCCTGATTTTTGAACTTATTAATGTACTTTTCATGTCTATTAAGATAAGATAGGAGGGATAAATGATTTGTAGATGAAAAGAACAGGGCCAATGGTTCTGGGGGGACAGGCGGGAACAACAAATGAACTAAAATCAATGGAAGGAAGGTGGTAGGATGCCTAGTGGGGATCAAACAAGAGAAATGTAGATGAGGAATTCTAAGCCTGAGTGAAGGCCGAACATGATGTGGGGACAAGAGTGAAGTAAAAAGGAAATAGAGGAAAAAGCCAGGAGGCAAAGTATATTTATAGAGACCTAAATACTGGCATGTACATATGTAAATAAATATATAAAGAAAGGGGAATAGAACTATGTACTCATATCTATCTGTCAAGAATTAGGGTTGCAGATGGACATTGGGTCTCAACTCAAATACTCCCTTAACACCAAAACACTTTGTTCTAACAATCTGGCATTCTGTGTTGCTCATCTTCCTGACATGATAGCTGAAGACAAAATAGGTGCATAAGCAAATGTGGTGAAGAAGGCTAATGGTGTCCAGCTATCAAAAGATATAGAGTCTGGGATCTTAAAGGCTTGATGATAAACCATTGACCATCTATTTGAGAAGCAATCAAGGCCACATGGAAGAAGAACACCAGCCTGTGTGATTATGAGGTGTAGATGGGATCAGGTAACAGGCAACAAAGACCCAGAACAATAAAAAAATCATATCAATGTGAATGAGGGTGAGTGTAGCATGGATACCCAAAGTCTATCTGTAGACAATTGGGCACCCTCACAGAAGGGTCACAAGGAAAAGATGAGCCAGTCAGATTGCAGAATAGCACCAATGAAACATATGACTTTCCTCTAGTTCTTCAACCCTTCTCTCCTCATTATCATAACCTCAATTTTACCTTACATATTTAACTTTACCAGAACATGTACAGTGGTACAGATAAGCGCTCACAACACAGGAAATTCAGGCGAAATACATCCCTCAGGATCAATAATGAACGTAATGAAACAAGAATGGTAAGGGAAAAGTGGGGGGAGAAATGGGGATCGAATCACAAAGATCTGCATATAACTCCCTCTCAGAGGGATGAACAACAGAAAAGCAGATGAAGAGAAACAGCGGATAGTGTAAGACATGAACAAAATAATAATTTATAAATTATCAAGGGTCCGTGAGCGAGGGAGATGAAGGAGGAAAAATTAAGAAGCTGATACCAAGGGTTCAAGTAGATAGGAAATGTTTTGAAAATGATGATGGCAATATGTGTACAAATGTACTTGACACAATGGATGGATGGATGGATGGATTGTGATATGATGAGCTGTAAGAGCCTCCAATAGAATGGTTAAATAGATAAATATTTGTCTAGAATATATTCTGATATATTATGTTAGAGGAGGACTCAACTAGATGGTATTTCTCTTGTTTTTATATTCCTATCATAGTAAATCAAATGATTGTCAGATTGGAATGACCAATGCCAACTCATTTCTGCTCACTAATGCCTAGAACATTGATCTTTGTGTTCCCTTTCATTTTTTTATAACTTCCAAATTTCTGGATTCATACTTTTTTGTATTTCATCATATTCCATAGTGAAGGCTCAAACCTATTTCTTCTCATATTTAGCCTTGCCCTTTCTGCAAATTAAATCTAGAAAGTTTTCTCCATCCACATCATCTTGGTTGATTCAATTCTGTGTAGGCAGTTCCTTTTCAGTTGTTTTTTGAGTGTCTTGTAACTGGATGAGCTCTACATCTAGCACTATATCTGACTTTTTTTTCACTTTTATTCATAAGATTTTCAGTGAGTAGTCCTTCATAAGTGGACAGTATGCTTTTTCTTCCTCATATGTTCTTAGTCTCAATCTTTCATTGAAAACTCCTCATTGTGGATGCTCCTGGTATTTGGAATATGGGTTATAGAAGCAATCAAGCTACCACAGTTAATAGGTGAGTAGTAGAGATATTTTTAATGTCCAAGTCCAGAAAATATTTTTATTAAGAAATATAAAAGTAGAAAAAAAGATATTGTGCAGGTAACTGTTGTGGTTAGATTTTGTGTCAACTTAATGTACCTTTGAGAAAGCAGGAGTGAAGTCTAACCTATCAATCACGTCACAGCCTGATGACTCACCCTTGGCGCGTGGTAGTGGTGATAATGTTAGTCTTTTTAATGAGAAACTCTGGCAACTTCTCTCTTTTTTGCTCTTCATCTTCCTACTTGCTTGGATTCTGGCTCCAGGAATAGGGCTGGTAACCCATGTGCCCTGCCACCCATTGAACTTGTTGGTGCTCTTCCACTTTCCTGTGGACATTGGACCCATGGACGAGTTGGGGGGACCTACATCTAGTATCTGAGCTATGGTTTTGAGTTGGACTGGGCTGAGGTCACTGTTTTAATATCAAGCTCTTTCTTCATAAAAGTTTATTTTTGTGTATTAGGCTTCTAAGATTTTAGTGTTTACTTGTCATTGTAGCATAGCCTAGAGTAGCATAACAGGCTAAGATCATCAGAGCAGAAAGTGTAAAGTTGTAAGCATACTACTTCCTTAATTTAGAGCTAAGACTCTTGGACTGATGTCTGGCCTTTTGTTATGAAGTAAACTCCTATTTTTGACCACTTTTCTATTATTTGAGGAAATAATATAATATTATTTTAGTGATACTACCTTCAATATTTGTATAGTACTCAGTACTTAAAAGTATTCATTGGCTAAATAAGATTCTCTAAAAGTATGGAGACATTTTTAAAAGTATAGATTTAATTGGGAAAATGGTAACAGTTAAAAGACACAGATTAGCAAAAATCTTTGACCTGCAGTCTGAAAAATTCATATAATGGATAGAAAACACTGCATTATCATATAATAGACTTTTATATTGATAATAAATGGGTTGGGGAAATTTTTTAAAAGGAGGGTGAAAATTACTTTGTTTCAAAAGGTAGATTCGGTACTAAGCAGAAGTTCTCAAAAGAATAGCACTGTAAATTATGTGTACAGAGATAATTCTCTCATTAAGATTTCAAATCCCCACACTTGAAAGAAGTCAGTTTTAATCCAGCTATACCACATGAGCTCATTGAATTGTCAGGTCCAGTATGTATACACAACAGGAGGGCAAAATATAAGCTAGCGTTTAGCAAAGTTTAACTGAAAAAACAGTGTATTTCTATTTCCGTTGCCTATAGGAAGGGATAATTTGACCTCTTTATTCTATAAATAACCATATTGCCTCAGCTGGGAATCAGACCTGCAGGCAATCTAATTCTGAGTTAAAGAAGGATGTTATTTAAAAACAAACAGACAAACAAACAAACCCCCAAACTCACTGTCACCAATTTGATTTTGGCTCACAGAGGTCCTATAGACAGAATAGACTATTCTTTGGGGTTCACAAAGTTATACATCTTTATAGAAGCAGAAACCTCATCTTTCTTCTACTGAGTGGCTTGTAGATTTGAATTACTAATCATTCACTGAGCAGCCCAATGCTTAACCCAGGATGTCACCAGGGTGAAAAATACCACAAGCGTTAGGCTGCTACTTAGAAGATCTGAGATTTGAATCAACCAGCCCAATATCTGTGATGATATACAGTCTAGGACACACTGTGGGGCAATTCAATGTATGATCATTATGAGTCAATCCACTCAGCAGCCATGCATGGGTTCGGTTTATGCATAGAACAGGCATATCTCACCTTATTGGCATAGGGCAGGATCCGGCATACTTTCATGCTCTATCTTTTTTTTAACCTATTCTAACCTCAATTTGTCCTCCCATAGTATTCTACATCTACGCTGGGTTCCACAATTCATTGAAATGATCACACCAGTCATTGACAATGCTCATATTGATGAGAGTTTATTATGGAAAGAAATAGTTATGACAAGTCAGGATCAGTAGGGATGCAATTATTGGTCCACAGCAATACCTCTCCCCAGTCAGCAGCCAAGTCTTTCTGCAGTTTCCAGACTTTTAGCCCGGTCTCTTGGTTGTCCACAGCTGTGGACCAGGAAGCCCGCCTGCTGTTCTGCTTCACAAACCTGTTCTCTCCGTGCTATTTCTGTTTTCTCACTAATATGTCATGATTTCCTTGCGATGGCCTCTGTTCTCAGTCTAACTACTTTACTCCCTCCCATAGTTTTCACGTGACAGTTTTTGTTTGTTTGTTGTTGTTGTTTTATCATTTTATGGGGCACTCGTACAACTCTTATCACAATCCATATTTACATCCATTGTGTCAAGCACATTTGTACATCTCTTGCCCTCATCATTCCCAAAGCATTTGCTTTCTACTTGAGCCCTTGGTATCAGCTCCTCATTTTCCCCTGCCTCCCCCTTACCCCTCCCTCATGAACCCTTGATAATTTATAAACTATTATTATTTTATCATAACTTACACTGCCCGGCATCTCCCTTCACCCACTTTTCTTCTGTCCATTCCTCAGGGAGGAGATTACATGTAGCTACTTGGAACAGGTTCCCCTTTCTACCCCACTTTCCCTCTACCCTCCAGGTATCATCACTCTCACCACTGGTTCTGAAGGGATCATCCGACCTGGATTCTTTGTTTCTAGTTCCTATCAATACCAGTGCATATGCTCTGGTCTAGCCAGATTTGTAAGTAGAATTGGGATCATGATAGTGGGGTGTGGAGGTGGGCAGGAAACATTTAAGAACTAGAGGAAAGTTGTATGTTCCACGTTGCTACACTGCACCCTGCTTGGCTCATCTTCTCCCTGCAAACCCTCTAAAAAGGGATGACCAGTTGCATACAGATGAGCCTTGGGTCCCCAATCTGTACTCTCCTCATTCACAATGATAGAATTTTTTGTTCTTTGATGCCTGATACATGATCTCTTCAACACCTTGTGTTCACACAGGCAGATGTGCTTCTTCCATATGGGCTTTCCTGTTTCTGGAATTGATGGCTGCTTGTTTACTTTCAAGTTTTAAGACAGCAGATGCTATTTCTCTTAATAGCCAAGCACTATCAGACTTCTTCCCCACGTTTGATTATGCATGCATTTGCTTTCAGCATTCCTATGTGGAAGGTGAGCACACAATGATATGGTTTTTTGTTCTTTGATGTTTGATACCTGATCCCTTCAACACTTCATGATCACACAGGCTAGTGTGCTTCTTCCATGTGGCATGTCACAGGTTTTGGTGGCTTTTGTCTTGGCCCCCAGCACTTCAGACAGAAATCTTGAAAGTGCTCTTCTGATGGTCCTGGGCTTTCTCTCTGTTTCTGAAATAGCTCTTCTACATAGAGGAATGGCTATCATGATGGCATTATTTTTATTCTTTGATTTCTTCTTAGACAGATGTATTTTTTTAAGTTTTCAAAATGTGAAAAATGCAGAGCTGAGTTGTGAGTCAGGTCTACAAATAAATGCCTAAGGTATCAATGTGTAAGAGATCCTAAAATACCATTGACATAAATCATAGAAACTATGGTGCCGGTTAATAGTCCAGGCATCTGCAACTACTAATTTAATCTAATGTTGTCTGGGCAAATTGGTCCCAATCCTGCTAACCTGAATAGTAGTACCACACAGAAGAAATAGAAGTTGACTTGATAGCAGTAAGTTTTGTTCTTTATGGAGCTCATCTTTTACCTGGAACACCTGATTGGTTTTACTTATTTTCATATTGTGTTGGTCTGGGTAGACTAGAGAAACAAATTCATAAACAAGCATATGCATATAAGTAAAATGTATATAAAGGGTAATTGTACATTAAGAAAATATCCCAACCTAGTCCAGTCCAAGGTCATAAGTCTGATATTAGCCCATACCAATCTATAAAGTCCTCTTCAAACTCATGAAACACATGCAATGAAGACAAATGCAGAATGATCACAAACCAGTGGGTAGGATGTCTTTGGATCCAGTGGCTAGGCATCTCAGGGCTGGCAGGGTTCTCTCTGTGGCTTCTTCAGCTTCAGAGAACTGGTTGCATCATGTGGCCTGTATCCTGCTTCCAAGAAGGAAGTACCAGATTGCCCAGAATTCTTGGAGTAGGCACCACCCACACAGAGGTCTCAATGGCTATCTCCAGATTGACAGGTTAGACTCCACCCCTACCCTCTTAATCCTCAGACTGCCACACATATCTAATATTTAATCCCCTTAATATGTCTTCTAAGAGCTTGTTCAGTTTGGGTAAGCACAAAACAAACAAACACATAAAAGCAAAGGGAGAATTAGAACTGAAAACATGAAGGGAGAGTGTTTCTATCTCAAGGTTATTTTCTTTA
Organism: Nesogale talazaci; assembly: GCA_004026705.1. Taxonomy (NCBI): domain Eukaryota; kingdom Metazoa; phylum Chordata; class Mammalia; order Afrosoricida; family Tenrecidae; genus Nesogale; species Nesogale talazaci. The sequence goes on from PVJH01000635.1 coordinate 16,975, forward strand.
TATGGCAACATATTCTTTGACCAGTGAAAGTGAATCTCTCCTTTTTTGTTAGAAATTTTCTTAAGTCTGAAGAAAAAAATTTAAATAACATCCACCTCTGTTGTGTTTGAAAATTGCTTTCAAGGTTCTGTTACTGAAAATTAACTAATTAGAAGTGTTCTTGGTATAGGATTGAAACTGGAGCATGCATGGCAAAATAATATTCAACTAATTGCTGACATTACTATAATCTTGCTAGGTGGCCTGTTGTACTTAATTTAGCAATTTGAAGCCAAATTATATCACAGGAAATATATACAGAAATGAACAGTGAGTTTATTTATCCTCAAGATTCTAACGATAACTGATTCAGTTTCAGTATTACAGGGAAAGTGCTAAGGAATTTTATTTGTAAATCTGACTTGTGGTTTTAGGAACTTTTATCAGAATTCATTAAAATTAAATTACCTAAAAGCTTGTGTAGTCTCCAAGTCAATAAAATGTTCATTGATATGCTAACAAAGTATATATATATATATTTTTTGGGGGGGGCCTCACTGCCCTCTGGTCGTGGGAGTAGGAGGCCCAGCCTTACTGCTGGATTTGAACCTCTAACCCAGTGGGCTGCAGTCCCATGCACAACCACTATGCCACCAGGGCTCAGCCCTTTGTTTTTTATGTTTTCTTTTTTGTTTTTTTGCTAACAAAGTATATTTTTATAGTAGTTTTGGTTCACTCTAATACTCTACCACACACACAAAGGAAAGAATATGGCCTATCAGACTCAGGATCATCCACATCAAATGACTTTGGATTTATTTGTCATTATCTATTCAAATTGTTACTACTCAAATATGGTCATAAAATATTTCGCTGACAGGTAAGCTAGAAAGTAAAAATTGCCAAATATGTTTTTGGAAGATTTTGTAACACTATCCATAAAAATGAAGCTACATCTTTAGCAATATATCCTGATTAATAGTTATATTTACAAGGGATAGGAGAACTATGAAATAAAATACAATTCTAAGACTATCAAAATACTATGGTGTATTATGTCCAAGTGTAGCATATATTTCTTTATTATTATGAATTATACATATACCATGTTTTTGAATCACTTTCTCTTACCTTAGCTGATCAAATGTTAAACAAATAACTAAATAATACCAATTTGAAGAACTTGCTAAATATTAACCTGTTGAGTCATTTTTATTAAAGAGTTTTATTGACATATGATTCACAAATATTGCAATTTACCAGCTTAATTGTCTTAATAAGAATTGCACAATCACCATCACATGAACTTTAAAACATTTTCTTTTTTCTTTTACTTATTGTAATTAGCTCTCCATTTCCCCCCAACCTCCCCTGCCATTTATTCTAGGAACTAATAATTCAGTTACTGTCTCTATAGATTTCTCTTCATTTTATATACATAAAAATAATGAAGAAATAAAAATATCAAATAAAAACAGAAAAACATCAATGGAAAGAATACAGAAAATATTAAAATAGATTAAATTTACAATGAGTAAAGAGAGATTGAATAATTAGGTGTCAAATTGTAGCCTACCCACATTTCCAAGAATTCACTTTCCAATGTATTTTGCATGATATCAAGGTTATCCATATCCCTGGTCTGTGATCAGAAGACATTACCAGGGGCTTAATCCACAGGTATTTCCCTTTCCTTTGTGTGTGTGTGTGTGTGTGTTGATGCTGCTCCCCCCCCTTTCCCTTTTTAAAGCTGAAACAACTTTATAATGGGTCTAAAGGAAGATCACATAAATAATTGCTGCATTTTAACCTAACTACTTCCTCCGTAATTAACTCTAAAAATGCTCTGATAAGCAGGCTAATCACATCAGAGGGATTTCACTAGAGACCTGATCTATGTGTGGACCCAGATTTTGGACTTCCACTGTCATCCATAGCCTTCTGAAAACCAGATATTTACAATTTAAGCTCTGATGGTATTCTCTCCTTTGGAGTTGGGTTTCATTATTTACAATCCTTTGATTAAAAAAGCCTGGTGTGCTTCTTCCATGTGAACTTAGCTGACACCTCCCTTAGATGGCTGCTTCTTTGAAGACCAGCCTTTAAGACTTCAAATGCTATTCTTTCTGATAGCCAGGCAACATCTAGTTTTCACCACACTTTGCTATAACACTGCTATCTTCAGTGATCTCTTCACAAGGGTATCAGTAAGACCATGCCATAAGAGCTAATTGCCCTTAGGTTGGAGCTATAATTAAGGGTGAGGCCTACGTTTGTCCCTGTTGACTAGAGAAATTCAGAGACACTCATATATATGTAAGAGAGCATTTTATATCAAGAAGTAATTATACATCAACAAAGCAACCCAGCCCAGTCCAGATCAAATCCATAAGTTCAAGATTAGCCCATAAGTCTAATATTTGCCCATGAATTCCTCTTCAGAATCACACAGCACATGCAATGGTGTCAAATGCAGGAAGATCATAGGCCTGTGGGTGGAAAGTCTTGTGGATCCAATGGTGGTGAAAGTGTCTACAGGGCTCTGGCTGGCATCAGTTTGGTTTCGTGTGGCTTGTTGAGTAGCAGAGAAAAACTGCATCCCATCTCCAGGGAGGAAGGGTTCCCAGAATATTTATGAAAAGGTTACATTCATCCAGAGGTATCACTGGCAATGACCTGATTGATAGGTTAGATTCCACCCTTTCACTCATAGCGCCCTCCATTTGACACAGGTTATGTAACTACCACAAGCCCTAAATCCATTCACATACCTATGTTTTGTATGTCTCTGGTTCACCTTACATACATCACTGCCATGGTCATGTTGTTAGAGAACATTATTATCTCTTTGGGACATAAGGTACTTCTATTGAAAGTGTCATTAATTTAGCAAATGGTATAGAATTTAAAACCTTGTTGATGAACCACAATAAATGAATTGTTGACTTGTCCATATCCAACTCTTAAGTGAGTTTACACTAGTTACACAAGTAATGGGGGATGGTCACGGAGCAAAACTTTCTTAATATTCATTCACAAGAGCTGAACCACATCTACCAGATTAATAGATATCATATTAAAGCAAGGGGGCCATTAAAATAGTAAATATATGGTAGATCTGGGCCATTATCCATTATGCATCCTCAAGGAATCCAAACCAAAGTCCAAGCACCACTATTTCTTGGACTATGGGATAGCAGTCATCTGCTTCTTCTTACACTGGGAAGTTTCTGAATTAAGTCCAAGAGCTGAAGATGAGTTTAAGTTCCTGTACACTTAGTGAGAGTTCCACTTTAAGTCCATCTGGTATGACCTATGAAGGATGTTATACACCCTGAAAGAACAGAATTTCATTCCCCAGTAGTGTATTGCACATGGGCGGGCTCGCCACACGCTGGATAGAAACTAGTTTAAAAGTGTCCAGTTAGAAACATAGCACCATAGTCTGCCCTGTCGTAATTGATTAGACTTTGGAAGATGTTAGGTTTTGAAAGAAAAATGACTACTCACATTTAGATCATGTGAGTTCGAGGTAACCAAGTGACACCAAAAATGGAGATTAAAACATTGTATAAAATCAATACAAATTAATGGCTAAGAGCATAAACTCTGGAAGCAGAAGTTTTAAAATTGTGGCTCTATGACTTACTAGTTGTACAAAATTTAGCACACTGTATTTGTAGTGTCTCAATTACTCATCTATATTTATCTCATTTGGTTATTATAGGGATTTCATAAATTAACATTTATAAAATTCATTGCTTCAGAACTGGAAAACACTATTGGTTAAATAAATATGTAGGGTCTGGAACTTGTCAAATTTAGTCCGCGCTGCAGTGGGAAATTTAAGGTATGGAGTGTAAGATGGTAGCTTTAGCTGTGAGATATCAATGAATTGGAATTCGGTGACATAGTGATTGCTAGTTGGGCTGTGATCTGCATGGTTGGCAGTTTGAAATCACCAGCATCTCCAGAGGAGCTAGACTGGATTTTCTACTGCTATACACCATTAAGGCCTTGGAAAACCATGGAGGTGGAGGGGGGTTCTATATGAGTCAGCATTGACTAGATGGCAATCAGCTTGGTTTAGGTGTATCAGACTGAATAAAGGAAGTGGGCCAAATGATAGGTCTTTCAGGAGCAGCACGATTTAAGGGGAAACCATCACTAGCCAACTCAGCCTATGTTGATGGAAGGCATCGCAATGGAAAGTGTGATGACAAGTAACCAATAAGACTGACTATGGGAATCTGATCCTGAAAAGAGGAATAATTTAGGTAAGAATACGGAATTATGAGGTCTTCAAGTGTATTCTCAATGGGGCTTGCCTCCTTAAAGCAGTCTTCACTCCTAATAATCCAATCTGGGAACATTGGAGAGTGATAACTAAGGTCAGAATCACCCAAATTCCCTTCTAACTGGGATTATAGCTGGAAGTGGGCAAAGGAAGTCATCAGTAGGAGACTGAAGGACAAGCGGAAAGTCAGTTTATGATATTTCTTCCTTCCTTGCTCATTTATCTCAGCACCATTTCTAGAAATAGTTCTTTTTAAGATTGCACCTTCCAGACACTGGCCCTGACTCTATCTCTCATACTCCATGGGATCTGTGAAATTATTAACCTTACCCTTTTAGACCTATAAATGATGGTATCTTTCATTTTTTGCTAATCTTTATTCTTTACTATTCCATATTTCACGATTCAGTCATTCCATTAAAGGTATTTAACTGGTTCATTCAAGTTCACTAGCTTACCTACATCTGAGTGATAAAAGAGACAATGGGAAGTTGTGAGAAAGTTTATGCTGTATCTGCCACCTTATCACACTGTGGTTTCTTGCATTGCATTAGGCTGGCTAGATTAGAGAAACAAATTCGTAAACATGCATATGTGTATAAAAAGAGGTTTTTCAAAACTTCTTGAAGCTTTGTAATGTGTTTTCCTGTCTTTAAGTATAAGAAACCCAGTATATTGATGAACCTATAGAGATAATAATCAGAAGTATGGTGTGGTGGGAGAAGTGGGGGGTGGGTAAAGAGGAGTGGATATCAAAGAGTTGAAGAAGGAAGAAAATGTTTTGAAACTAACTGTGGTAGTAATTTTACAATACTGTTTGATGTGATTGAGTTATGAAATGCTATAATATTTGAATTTGCTCCTAATGAAATGATTTGGGAAAAACTAAACATAACAATCACTTTTATTTTGTTTCAAATGGGGCTTTCATAAGTCAGGAATACTAACCTGTATGTATTTATATGTTATCTTTTTGCTATACCTTCAAGAATATAAGCTTCATGAGAGCGCATTTTTTAAAAAAGAGATTTTTATACAGTAGTAGTTGATTTTATACAATAGTAGTTGAATATTGAGAAAACATCCCAACCCAGTTCAGTCCAAGGCCATAAATCTGATATTTGCCCACATGTCTAATACCAATCTATAAAGTTATCTTCAGACTCACAAACAAATGCAATGACACTGATTTCAGGAGATCATAGGCCAGTGGGAAGAAAGTCTTGTGGATTCAGTGGTTTTGTAAACATCTCAGTGCTGCCAGGGGTCCCCATGTGGTTCCTTCACTCCACAAATTCTGACTGCCTCAGGATAGCTTCTGTGGCATCTCCTTGGAAATGTCTTGCAGGGAGTGAACAGAGGGAGGGAAGTGCTTCCGGCTTCCAAAGAGAAAATGCAGGAACTTCCAGAATTCTCAGAAGAAGACCACACACACACACAGAGGCCTCATTGGTTATATCTTGATTGACAGATAGACTCCACCCCTTCACTCTTAATCCTATCAAGTCCTGAATTGACACCAGATTATGTAACTACCACACGCATATTGCAATGATTCTGCAAACTGTGCCACCAATGTTTCAAATGCTTATAGTCCATGTTGGTAGGTAGGTTTTAGTGGTCCTTCTAGACTAAGAGAGATCAGGCAAAAAGGGCTGGCAATCTACTAAATAAAAACAACAATAAAGAAACTCTGTGGATCACAGCAGGATATTGTCTGAGATAATACTGAAATATGAACTTCCTAGATTTATAAGGTTCTCAAAATCCATAGTGGCCACAATAATGGATTCTCACAGACCACTGATTGCAGTGATGGCACAGGACTAGGCAGTGCTTAGTTCTGTTGTGCATAGGGCCACCCAGCTGGACTTGATTCAATGGCAACTTATGGCAATAGCAGCTTAGTGGTTATAAGTATTCAAAGAGTGAGAGAAGCACTTCCAGAGTTCACAGAGGAAGTGAAGACAACCATTTGTTTCCAGAAAAGGCAGAGAAAGACTTCTCACTAAGCTGGGTAAGACTGAACTTTGAAAATTTGGACCAAATTTAGGGCTGGAAAAAACACAGAGGTAAGTGAGAAGTAGTGATTCTCAAAGTAAAATTAAATATTGCTGCACAGGTTAAAATGAAGAGTAAAATGACCAAAAAATAATAAATGTAATTGACTAAGATCTACCCAATAATTTGAGAGAATTTACAATAAGTAATAAGTGGTCTCAATGTGCTGTGGGGTGGGAACTGGAAATTGTCTACTTTGTTTATCATAGGGCTGGACCCTGGTGGGGGTAGCGAGTTAGCACTTGGCTGCTGTCTAATAGGTCAGTAGTTCAAACCTACTAGCTGCTCTGTGGGAATAGATTTGGCAGTGGGCGTCTATAAAAATTTAGCATTTTGAAAATTTTATGAGGTAGTTCTACTCTAAATTATAGGGTTGTCTGGACTTGGAATCAACTCAGGGGCAATGGATTTTATTTTGTTTATCACGGGCAAATTATTTTGGCCAGAGACCAGGGCTAATTTTCTCCCTTCTTTGTTTGCTCCACTTTCTCGGCCAGCTAGTTATTGTTTGCAGACTTTACACACTTGGGAAACCAATCTTTGGACTGAACTTTTTTTTGAAAACCTGTTATCATCCAGTCAATGTCTCACAATCCTGTGTCATAACGGGATAAAACTACTCATGTTTGTGAGAAATGATTTGAGATCTAAATCAATGGAAAGTTATATCTTTGCCAAGGATTAGTAATCTAAATATTATTAAGTCAAGTCTCCTCAAATTGATATACAGAGAAAATACATCTTCTATAAAATTCTATCATACTGCAACTTCCTTTTTAAATTTTTTTTGTAGAAATTGCTAAGCTGATGCTAAAATTCAAAATTCTAGAAAATTCTAAATGAAAATGCACAAGATCTAGAATTGTCAAAACAACTCTGAAATAACAGTAGAAGGCAAAACACTATCTGATTTTAAGACTTGCTTTAAAGCTACAATAATCAAGAGCGTGTGACATAAACAGAAAAATATACATCGGGGGGGGGGGTCAGAATAGAGAGCCTAGAAATAGATTTTGCGTATATGGACTGTAATAGAGAGAATAGAGAGCCTAGAAATAGATTTTGCGTATATGGACTGTAATCATACTCCTGTGATTCTAGGAACTGGCGCACTACGTGTAGTCTGACAGTGCTTATTTGTGTTGTGGGTCAGGGTGTTAACTAAATCACAGGTTTCTGGACAAGCCTTAAACAAACCAAGAGAAAATCTTGTTCGTGACTACAAAACACTTTCATATTTAATTACTGCTATAATACTAAAGACAAACTTCACAGCTACTTCTTGATACTGATAAGGGAATTTACAAATTATAACTCCTACATCTTATGAAAGGGAAATTCCCCTGGAAGACAAGATGTTTTCACAGAAGTTGTGGAGATAGGTAAGTTGGGGTTACAATCGATCTACCAAATAAGGTATTTATTCAAAGTAAGTCAGAACACTGTCATACCTGGACTATTTCGAACTTTCCAGTTGATTCATTACTATGGACAGTTAATCTATTCAAGATTAAGTTGTTGAATATCATCAATATTAACTAGCCTTAGCTTACATACTTTTGCCATTCCTAGAGTTTTCCTAAACTATTAAACAGTGTAGCATTAATTAACATTAATGAGAGGTGTCCTTCCATCTCTATGAGAACAATCTTGACCCTTACATCTATATGAAGTGTTTTTGGGAACTCAGAAATGGAGTATGGGAGAAGCTATAGAAGTTTAAATAGGGAGATTATACATACTGACCGTGTCGAGATGAAGCTAAAAGATTGAGTGAAGTTGGAATAATCTACATAAACACCAGATGTTTCTAATAGCCATCTATTTGCCATCAGTTTTTTTCAGGCCCAAACATCTGGCTGATTATGTTTTTCTGTGGCTTTGGGTAGAGATAGCCTTAGGCGTTACAAACTCAAAATAATGACAGTTATCATCATATTTTTACTTTGCATCATGGACAAAGTTAAGAATGCATATGGTTTATTTTATATATTCAAATCAAATGATAATTTAAAAAATGAGATGGGATTATGTGTGATTTTTGCAAGTGTTGGTTAATTTATTTTGCTTTGAATATTTTCAAAGCTATATTGAGAAGCCAAAAGCCATTGAAGGGATAAAAAGTAAGTCTAACATAATTTGAAAATTCAATTGTAATAAAAATTCAATAGAGAAAAGCAAAATTTTTTTTTAAAAAAGGACAAACGTCTGAAAGGATAGTGGAGTATATAGGCATAATACCCAGATCCTCTATGGCAAACACATGAGAGACCCAATGTGAGAGATGGAGGATAAGCGTAGAACTGTGCATTTCAGATAAAAGAGTAAGAAGCGCTCTGGTGTTGCTTTCTGTTTCCTTCAGGATCATCTCTATCCTTGAATGATAGGACATGGTCACAGAATGGATCTGCCCGACATGAGTATTTCCTGAGATCATTTTTACTCAACAGGAGAGCATCAAGTCCTAGCTCTGAGTGTTCTGTTTGCCATGTCGGAACATCAGGCCACTTTCCGCTTTCTCAGCACATACAAACACAACTACATTTATTTTCTACTTCTCTATCCCTCTACAATTAAAACCATGAGCTTTGATTGGTACCCCCAATACTATTTTTTTAATCTGTATTTCAGAAAAAGTATGTTGTTGTCTGCTCTATTGTAGGTACTGTTAATTCTCTTTTGACTTAGAGCAACCCTGTGCACAGCAGAAAGATACACTTTCTGTCCTGTAACGTTCTTGTCATTGTGAGGTTTGAGCCTATTGGGACGGACAGGGTGTCAAGCCATCTTCTCGGGGCTCGTGCTCCTTTATTCTGACCTTCAACTTTTCCAAGCAGGATGCCTTCTCTCAGGACTGATCTTATCTGATAGTTTGCGTAAGGGACGATGCCTCTCACCCAGCCTTTCAAGGAGCATTCTGGCAGTACTGAAAACAGATTTGTTTGTTCTTCTGGCAGCCCATAGCATTTTCCTTATTCTTTGTCAGCATCATTACTTCAATGCAACAAGCCTTCTTCTGTCTTCCTTAGTCATTGCCCAATGTTCAGATGCATAGGAAGTAATTGAAAATACCCTGGCTTGAGTCAGGTGCACCTTATTGTTGACACTTCACTTTCAGACCTTTTTCTATACAAAAAGACGAGCTTTAAGGAGACATGCAGAAAATGCTTATTTTTCAAGAAACAAGGGTGTCAGACATTATTTTGCTTTTCTGGTATTGCATTGTGAATGTCACTTAAATAGAAATTTCTCTCTTTAAATCAAATTAAACTGAAGTTAGATGGGTTTTTAGAACTTCATGACTATCCCGACAGTCATAGAAAATTTGTAGAATTTTGAGAGCAGGGCTGGAACTCACTAAATCAGAAGATTCCAAACAATGAGTAAATCGCTTAGTGGCTTTGCTGACACTACCATTGTAGCTCCAGTATTTTCAATTCAAAACACATGAAAAGCAATTGGGTCCTGAGCTGTTCATCTGCTTCTTGGCTTCATATTTTCGAGTGCATTTGTTTTATTATTAAAACGGATAAAAAGAGACACTACTTGGTGAGTCCCTCTCTGTCTTCTCATTAGTTTTTCTGGTGAAGATTACTGTTTTTTTACTTGCAATCATATTCTGCCAGCTTAACAAGCAAATAAAATGAAGCCCTGAAGAACCAGGCTGTAAATATCTTAAGCAAGGACTCTGTAGAAAATTAGGAATGTACAGACACTGAGACAGAAGATAATGAAGCTGGAGACGACAATAAAGTGAAGTCTGGGTGGCTCTCATAGGTGGTCTCAGACCTCCTGATCAGGATCATTTGGCTTGTTTAAAGGAATGCCTAGACACACACAAGGCTTACTGAATTAGTTTCTCTCGAGGGGAGGCGAGGGACGATGTAACAACATGGCTATCGTTCTTTACTGCCAACCTAAAAGCGCAGTGGTTAGAACCCACCATCTGGGCCATGGAGAGAGATGTGGTGGTCTTTCTGAATAAAAAACATTTCAGACTTAGAAACCCTCGGGGGCAGTCTTTTAGGGTTGCTGTTGAGAAAGGATGTAATGGCCATGGAATTGGAAGCCAAGAAATCGAATCCCCAGGTGGTCTTTAAATATTAAGGTATGAAAGCCGGAAGTTAACGTCAGACCTGAAGCTGAATTTGTTTAGAAGTTATTGAGGAGCTTCTACTTTACCCCTTCTTTGGTCACTCAGCTAAAACAAGTGTCACCAAGAATTTAGTCTATATGGATATTTGTAGGCCTGTGGAAGACTGTGGAATGGTGCCAATAGCAGAAGAGATGTGCCAAGTGATAGAGTCCAGTACATAAAATGCAGCAGAAGAGTAGAAAAAGACCACTTTATCTAGAATGCAAATTTATGATTCGTACCAGAATCAGTTCCACAATGACAAGCCCAAGGAAGCTGGCTACGAGGGTGCTGAGGGTGGTTTTCAGAGGAAGTTTTATACCTCCTTGAATAGAAAAAAAGGTCTTGTGAAGTGAAACTGTGGTAAAGGATACTCTAGAAGGTAGATATAACAACTATGTCTATCAATAAACAAGAATTGTGCTCTAAGATGTATCTGGGTTGACCAGGAAAGAGAATCCTGATCCTCAAGGCACTGCCATTTTGTTGGAGAGAGTAGGCATAATTGTCCTCAGAAGTCTAGGGTGGTACTGCCAGTTGATTTCAGAGGAAGACAAGAGTGAGTAGCACATACGATTAGACTTAGAAAAAGACTGAAGAAAGAACAGATGATACTCATTCCTATCATCACACTTCCTTGTTCCATTTCAGTCTTATCAAACAAAAAGCCATAGAGGGGAGTGAGCTTGTTTTAGGAATGAAAAAATATGGCCAGACCACGATACTTTGAATTTTATTCCTAGGAATTTATGATAATTTGGAGAAGGCGTAGGTTAAGTTTATCTAATTTCATGTGTGGAAACAAAACAAAACAAAACAAAAGTTTCCCAACAGATTGATTCTATACACATGAGGAAAACTGCTTTTTTTGCTTTCATTTATATTTTTAAATTTTTTCTCCCCAATAATTTTACTGGGGACTCTTACAACAGATTCAAAGTTCTCTGTTAGAGAGCAGTAAGTGCAAAGTTCATTGCAAATAGGTTCCCGGAGTTGCCCAATTTTGCGACTTACCCCAGTGTCATCAAATGGTTCTGACTCATCCCACCCACTAACTGCTAACTAGTCATTTCCAACTCAGGGAGACACCTACACAGGGTTTCTCAGCAGAAAAACTCATTTTCCTCCAGAGGAATGGTCGCTGAGTTTAGACTGCCAACCTTTCAGTTAACAGGCTAATGCTTAAACCCGAGTGCCAATTTTCTACAAGTAACTCTATTACATAAGAACAATTATTTATACTAATTTTCAATATTACAAGCATCTGCAAGTAATACAGCTACATTTATTTCTAACATGATCTACAATTTTTTCTCTGACTTAATTCCTATTCTTTATTCCCTGGCAAATTTCCCATCTCCGTCCTTTGCTTTCATTTTCCCTTGTCAGTGATCTCTGTCCCCTCGCCCTCAATCTTTTCCTCTCTCTGTTTCTCTGTCTCTCTCAGTTTCTCTCATTCCTTTTCTTCACTCACGTTTTCTCTCTCATTTTGGCTTCTCACTGGAATAGAAGCAAAACATGTAAATATGGTGTGGGTTTCCAAATATCCGAATCAATTTTGGAACTTAGACTATTTCTCCAGTTGGGAAGCCTTACCACCAGGAGCCTTAAGAGGACTGTGGGATAGGAGTTGGTCTGCCAGTTGCAAAGTTGGCGGGTAAAACTCTCGAGCTGCTCCTGAGGCAAAAGAGGAAACTCTCTGCTCCTATAGCAATGTTGGCCTCAGCTACTGTTGAGTTGGTTCCTACTCAAAGTGACTGTATGGACAACAGAAAAAACACTACCTGGTCCTCCGCAGTCATCATACTTATTCTGTGTCAAGCTATCTCATCTAGGGCCTTGCTCTCTTGCGCTGTCTTTCTCTAGGGACTGATCTCTCTTGACAACCTGCCCAAAGTGTGCGAGGCGAAGTTTTAACATCCTTTCAACAGTTTGCCCTAGCCCCATAATTCAAATACATTGATTATGCATCAGTCTTCCTTATTCCATGCCCAAATTTCATATGCATGTGAGTTGACTGAAAATACCATGGCTTCAATCAGGCACCCCTTCTTCCTCAAATAGCTTCCTAGCTTTTCAGTAGTTTAAAGATGTCTTATGAGGCAGATTTACTCACTGCAACAGGTTGTTTGATCTCTTGACTGATATTCAACATCCCTTGGTTGTGGAGCCAAGCAAGACAAAATCCATGACAATTTCAACTTATTTCTCCATCTATCATGATGTTTCCTATTGGTCTAGTTATGAGGACCTTGGTTTTCTTTACGGTGAATTGTAATCCATATTGAAGTCTGCAATTCTTAAAACAAAAGTCATAAAGATTTAGAGCATTGGAAACCCTGTAGAGGGTTATTATGAGTTCAAATGAACTCCAAGACAGTTTTGTTTGTTTTTAAGCCTTTGCTTATATTGGAACATCGGTTAAAGTGATAACTACTAACTGAAGGCTGGTAGCTCGAGTCCAGAGGAAGGCATCTTGGAAAATATGCCTGAAATTTTTCTTTTGAGAAAATCGATCATAGTATACTCTATGTAGCACAATTCTACGATGACATGTATGGAGTTAAGTCAACAGCAGTTTTTTTCCATGCAAATAAGTTTTGTGATGAGGTGTCTGAGCTCTCTGTTGGTTTAGGGTGGGATGGTGAACACCATCTTTCAGACAGTAGTCTCCCAACTAGTGACATGTGCTATCTAACAATAGGCTTGGGAATCTTGGCAGCCTCAGGGAGAGCTCTTTGCCCCTTTGCTTTCTCAAACTTTCTCCATCACCCAATCTGTAATTTAAATGATATGCATTGATTACCAAGGAAACATCCACCAGCACACATTTTCTGACAGAAAATAAAGAATTCTGGTGGCAATTTATTAAGGCTAAATTGCCTTTGCGGTCCAGAAGGAGAGAAAGACTCTAATTTGCACACACATTCTTCTTGAATGAAAGAATCTTTACCATCATGAAGCCATTTCAGCTGTCTCATCCCTAATTGCCACTTGGTATCTCTCTCTCCCTTGCTCCTTTCCTAGTGGTCTCTTTGTTTTTAATTGGTGATTCCGGAAATCTGGATCTACTAGCTCAGGAAGGCCCAAGAGGGAAATAGAACATAAAAGAAAACAAACTTCACCCATTTCAATCAACTCCACATCTGAAAGCTCCCATATCCCATAGCATTTCCTCTTCTATAGAAAATATGGTGCCAGAAGCTGAAAGGGCGACTCGGGATGATTGCACAGAGGAATGCCAATGCCACGTTACTGTGAGGATGTGGCCTCCAAACCACTCTCGGGAGAGATGGAGTGCAGGCTTCCCAGCTCCACATGGGTTCACCACATGGTGGAAGTGAAGGAGAAAAGGATTTTGGGATGAGGAATCTGAGCTCTGTCTGCAGAGAGATGCATCTGGGTTTGAACTCTGCCTCAGCCATTTCTAACCCTCAAAGGGGGCACTGTTTGGGTTTTTATGATACTTCAGTTTTCTCTTTGCAAGGATTGTGGAATCAATACAATTGTGTTGTATAAATGGAGTTAAATACTAAAGCTATTATCAAATGATATTGGGAAATGTTAAAATTTGGTAGCAGTGAAACTATTGTTTACAATACTGTAAATGGTTAGTATTTGGCATCATGTGTTTGTTAAAAATCACAGGATTGGACAGCGCAGAGAGCGAAGACTAATGTGAACTACAAACTTCAGATAATAATAACATACCTGAAGTGGGTCATCAAATGTAATAAAGGTACCATAGAGGTGAAGATATTAATAAAATAAGAAACTGTGTGCAGGAAGATGAGGAAGGCATGTAGCAACACTGTGTTTTATTGTTTTCCCTTAAATTAAAAAAAATCTCTAACTAATAACCTATCAACAAAAAAACTTGCCTTGAGGTTGTATTTGGCTTGTAAGTAGCACACTGTTATCAATTACATTATGCCAATACTTAGACTGAAAGATATTATAGACATTTGTCTTCAGTGATTGTGTTGGGAAGGTGAGCCTCATGCAAAGCCGATTTAAAAGAACAAAATATTCTTGCACTGAGGAAGTACTTGAGTACAGATCCAATTACCATCTGCTGTCCTAATACTAGCCCTATAAGTATATGCACATTGATCTATTTCCCCATCATCATATATAAATATATTCACCTATGTACATGTCTGTATTTAGGCCTCTATAAATGTTCTTTGCGCCCCAGTTCTTTCCTCTATTTCCTTTTACTTTCCTCTTGTCCCACTATCATGCTCAACCTCCATTTGGGTGTCAGTATTTTCTCTTTGTTACATTACTCTTGATCAATCTCTATCGGACCTCTCTCACCCACCTTGTCACTGATTTTGAATCACTTATTGTTCCCTTATCCCTGGGCTGGTCAACACCATCTCCTTTCCCTCTCTTCCCCATCTCCCAAGTCCTCACCCACCTCCATCCCCCACCCCGGAACCATCAGTCGCATCATTTTTGCTTCCAGACTGTTCATCCAGTCTATCTTATCTAGACAGACCTGCAGACAAATGTGTGCATAAACCAGGGTGGTGAAGAAAATTGATAGTGCCCAGCTATCAACAGATGTAGTGTCTGGAGTTTTAAAGGCTTGAAAGTAAACAAGCAGCCATTTGGCTCAGAAGCAATGAAGACCAGATGGAAGAAACACACCAGCCTGTGTGACCATGAGGTCTCAAAGGGATTAGTTATCAGGCATCAAAGAACTAAAAATCATAATATTGCATGCTCACCTTCCTGATATGATCGCTGACAACAAATGTGTGCATAAGTAAATGTGGTGAAGAAAGCTGATGGAGTCCAGCGATCAAAAGATGTAGCTCCTGGGAACTTAAAGGCTTGAAAGTAAACAAGCAGTCATCCAGTTCAGAAGCAACAAAGTCCACATGGAAGAAGCACACCAACCTGTGTTACCATGAGATGTCGAAGGGATCCAGTATCAGGCATCAAAGAACTAAAAATGATATCATTATAAATGAGGGGGAGTACAGATTGAGGACCCAAAGTCCATAAACAGGTGAAGCGACATCCCCTTACAGAGAGGTTGCAGGGAGGAGATGAGCCAGTCAAGGTACTATGGTGTAGTAACAATGAAATATGCAACTTCCCTCTAGTTCTCAAATGCTTCCTCCCACCCACTAGCATGATCCCAATTCTACCTGACAAATCCAGCTAGATCAGGGGATGTACACTAGAGCAGGAAACATAGGGAATTTAGGATAGATGCTTCCTTCAGGACCAGTGGTGGGAATAGTGTTACTGGGAGGGTGGAATAGAAAGGGGAGACCAATTTCAGGCCTCTGCATATAACCTCCTCTCTAGAATATAGACAACACAGAAGTGAGTGAGGGGACATATCAGACAGTGTATGCTATGAATAAGCAATAACAATTTGTAAATTATTAAGGGTTCATGGGGGATGGTGTGGGAGAAGGGAAGGGAAATATGGGGAACTGGTAATGGGGGGCCTAAGTGGAGGGAGGATATTTTGAGAGTGATGGTGGCAACAGGTGTGCAAATGTGGTCTGCATACAATTGACATATGCATTGATCGTGATAGGAGTTGTATAAGGCCCCAATAAAATGATTTATTTTTTTTTAAAACATATTACAGGGCAGTGACCCAGAAAGCACTCCCTGGTACCCATGAACATGACTGTTTTCAACATTTTAGAGAATTTTTTTCTGTCTTTCCCTACTTATTCTTCTATCATGAATATTTTCCTACTTCTTAAATGTCCCCCTCTCCGCTTTTGCCTATTTCTATCGTATGGGGGTTTAAGTTATCACAAGCCATCACTCGGGTCTCTCAAAAATGCTCTTGCAGACTGGAGTTGCACCCTAGGGTTTTGAAGCCTGTGCCCTTTCAGAAGCTGATCCCAGCCCACTCCTCTGCGACGCCTGTGGGTGGTTTGAACCGTCAACTCTTCAGTTTGTCGTTGAGTGTGCAGACATTTGTGCCTCTCAGGAGCTCCTCCAATCACACTTCTCTGTCACCGTTAAGTCAAAAACAGTTCATAGTGACCCTTTACGCCACAGTAGAACTGCCCTACAGTATTTCTCAGCAGAATTTCCGTAGAGATTTATAACCTTGGAGATACTTGTGGGTGAGCTGGAATGGGCCGGTACTGGTCACTGTGAATCAAGCAGTCATATCATTTACTATGCCAGTAACATCAGATTCAAGAAGACATTGCATTCATTATGAAATAGGACATTTCAAGATCTAGCTGCAATACTGTCTATGATAGGATAATACTTACATGCACACAAGGAAATCCAGTCAATACAATTATTATCAACATTTATGTGCCAACTACTAAAGTTGGTAATGCAGCAATTGAATAAAAGGAGTTTTTCCTCATATCTCCAGAGAATTTGCTTTATATGCTCTCATGAGTACTTATTACATTTTTAAAAACCATATTTACTTCACAAGACTTTTTGTGCGGGATGGAGAAAAAAACAAGCACAAGTGAAGCATAAACTTTTGGAGGTGGAGCTTTATTCTTAGTTATGAATGCAAGTTGATAACTCAAAACATAAACTCCCAGCTAATATTAAAATATTATATAAAATAAAAAAATAAGAATAAAACTCTATTTCATAGACTCATAGTTGTGAATTCCTTTAGCTAAGAGGAACATGAAATATCATCTAACCCAACGTATCATATTTCATTATTGTTAGAAGTCAGTTACATGAAAGAGAAATAGAGTTTTTCTGGTTTAAGGTGACTGTGCATCCACTCAACCAGGCCAACGCTGGAGGCTTTCCATGATTCCACAGGTCCTCTCTGGATCCCAGGGTGAAGGCTTTGGTTTAATCTATTCCCATTCTCTAGATTAACAAACGTTCAGATGAAATATTTACAAATAAATTTAACCAAGAAGCAAATAACTTGTACAAAGAAAGCCACAAACACTATTACAAGAAACCCAAGAGAACTATATAAATGGAATAATGATCCATGCTGAGGGATAGGAAGGCTTCACATTGTGAAAATGTCAATAGTACCCAAAGAAGTTTATAAAGGTAATGTAATTTTCATCCAAATCACAGCATCATTATTTAGAGAAATGGAAACAGTTAATTACTAATTACCAACCTTATATGGAGAGGAAATAAACCTAGGATTGCCTAAGCACTAATCAAGAAGGAAAATAATGTAGGAGACCACTCATTTACTGACTTGAAGCCTGTTACATTGTCACAATAGTTAAGAACAGACTAGTATTGGCACAAGGATAGCTATGTAGACCAATGGCACAGTATGAAAAAGTCAGAAATAATTACATCCACTTATACCCACTTGATCTTCAATGAAGGGCCAAACTAGTGCCTTCACAAATGGTGAATACAAAATTAGATTTTCATTTGCTAGAGAGTGAAATCAGACACAAATTTCACCTCATATATAAAATGAACTCAAGGTTGATCAGACTAAGTGTAAATCATAGAACTATATTAATCAATGAGAAAATGGGGACAGACTTTAGAGCCCTGGTTCAGGGCATGAACATACCATCAAATATACTGAAGAGCATACTACACTCAGCTGAAAGCAAAATATGTGACCTGTAATTTTCTAAAACTAAGACACGTGCCTCAAAAGAATAAAAAGAAGCAAAAGTTAGGGGAAAGTCTTTTGAAAACAGTTTTTTTTGCACTTCATCCACATGACATGCAATTCAATAGTTCAACCATATCAAAAGAATTGGATAATCATTACCACAATGAATTTTAGAACATTTTCTTCTCCCCTGTACTCATTGTTATCATTGTAACTTTGAAAAAAAATCATGACAAAAATATATAGAAGAAAATATTCTTCAATTCAACAACTTCTACATGTATACTACAGTGAGTATACCCTCTGTAGTGTGTAACTATTATTGATATTTTCTCTAAATTATTCCACCAAAGTTAACATAAACTCAATGCCCCCTAAGCAAAAAATCTTCCTCCTCCACACATGGTAACTATTTGTTTGTTGGTTTTTTGACATCACTGCCCTCTGGTGGGAGTAGGAGGCCCAGCCTTGCTCCTGGAGAGCTGCTGCTGGATTTGAACCGCCAACCCAGTGGGCTGCAGTCCCGTACACCACCACTACGTCACCGGGGCTCAGCCCTCATTGTAACTTTTGTTTGTTAGATTTTTCTTTTTTATCCCCTCAGTAGTTTTCTTATAGATGTAATATTCACAAATGATACACTTCCAGTTCTAGTGTTCCCTCCTCCTCCTGTATTCATTGATTACTTTAGAAATCTTCCTTTCCCTCCCCACCTCCCATCTCTAATAACTGGTTTATGCATCCCCTCCTTCTGGGCTTCATAAACCAGGAAACTTAAAAACACATAAAATAGAAATACACAAAACCAAACTGAAACAAGAATATAATAATAATAATCATAATAATAATAAGACCAAAAAAGACCACCAATAATATTTAAAAAACCAGAGAAGAAATTTCTGTCATGGAACATGTAGAAAATATTTGAGCCTAGAATCCATTCAGGTTGGGTCAAGAGGGAGGTCAACTGACCAAGTACCATCCATCACAGTCATATTTACAATAATTTCTATCTCATAGCAAAGCTGTTAGGCGAGTCTCTCGCCTGTAGCCAGAGGGAACGTGCAAGAGTTTAATCTTACTAGGTCCTCTGAAGGTGGATTTTTACTCCCACTGCCCTCCATAGCATTCTACAAATTGTGTGTTAACGATTTAAGTGTTGATACTTTTGCCTTCATCGTATTTAGATTTTATTATCATCTTTGGAACTCCCAGGCTGGCGTTCTTCTTTAATGTGGACTTAATTGATGCCTCCCATAGTTGGCTGCTTGTTTGAATACACGCCTTTAAGACCCAGAGACTATTCCAATTGTTCTCTGGACACCATCTGCTTACTCTACCACAACTCGCTGTAGCACCCTTATCTTCAATGATCATTTCATGAAGGTGAGTCTTGAGCAGGACCATTTTTATAAGAACCGTCTGTTCTTGGATTGGAACTAGAATTAAGTGGGAGCCCAGAATCCATCTGCTTGTTCACGGGTTTTGGAGGAGGCTGGTTTACTTTGGAAATCGTATTATGACAAAACCAAAACTGAAAGAAACAACAACAAAAGAAGCCAAACCATATAAATACCACTGACTCCTGGCCAAAAAAAAAAAAAGGGAAAAAATTTCAGTCATCCCCTTGGGTATAAGGTGATTGCACTGATAACTCAATAATTTATCCAATGACATACAATTTAAGATACTATTGATATAAAGAGTTTATGCGAGTACAGTCCATCTGCAAGCTGCAGTCCATGAGCTGCTGCTTTGTACAGATTGATTCCTTAATTGGTTGAGCTCTAGTTACAAAAAGCAAAAGGAAAAATTTCCTGTAACTTTTCTTTTTTTAAAAAAATATAGATTTTATTGGGGGAGCTTATAACATCCAATACACCATTCGTATTAAGCATACATGTACACATGTTGCCACATTCATCTACATTTTCTACTTGAACCCCTCTAGAATAAGCTCCTCTTTCCCTTTTTCCTCTAGTTCTTTATTTTTTTAAAATTCCAACTCCTCATATTCCCCTCCCCCTTCCCCTCCCCTATGAACTCCTAATAATTTACAAATTATTATTACCTTTTCATATTGTACCCTGTCCAATGTGTCACTTCACTCACCCCCCCATTGTCTGTACCCCAGAGAGGAGGTCACATGTAGATCCCAGAAATTAGTTCCCCCTTTCTACTCCATCATCCCTCCACCCTCCCAGTGTTACCACTCCCCACTAGTCTCAAGGGATTATCTATCCTAAATTCCCACATTTCTGACTCCAATGTACATCCCCTGGTCTAGTCGAATCTGTCTTGCAGGATTGGGATAATGATAATTGGTGGGAGGAAGCATTTGAGAATCAGAAGAAAGTTGCACATTTCATTGCTACTACACTGTACCCAGACTAGCTCATTTCCTCGATGCAACCCCTCTGTAAGAGGATGTCGCTTCACCTATTAATGGAATTTAGGTCCCCAATATGAACTGCTCATTTATAATGATATAATTTTTAGGCTTTGATTTTTAAAAAAATATAGATTAAAAAAAAACACCTTGAGGGCTGGGTCCTGGTGGCGTAAGTGATTGAGTGCGGGACTGTGGTTCGTGGGCTTGGCGGTTCAAATCCAGTGGCGGCTCTCAGGAGTAGCACTGGGTAGCTCCCATGACCACCAGAGGGCAGTGATGCCCCCCCAAAAAACACGCACACCTTGCATTAAGCATTGAACCTGTAACATTTCTTACCAGAGCAGATTCCTGCCTATCAGATGGACATCTGTCATATTAATTAACGTGAGGAGAGCATTGAGGTGGTTCTGAGCCCCAGTTCATTGGACACCCACTAAGCCAGGGGTGCCAGCCAAGGTCTAATGACTGCTATTTCCACGATCTTTGCTTGGCCTTCTTTGCTTCCTTTCTCATAAAGGAATTGCAGTCCCAAGTCAAAGGGTACAGAAAGTTTTGATACAGGGTCCAGTTGGTTCAGTTCGGCTTCCACATCAAGTCCTTCTGGTGTGACCCTTGGGGAATGCCATGCTTCCTGTAAGGCCAACATCCAAGGTCATCATAGTGCTTAGTCCACGGTTTGGTTCACTGAGATTTAGACAGAAACACATCAGATGTCTATCGAGGAACACAGACTTGAGTTTATTCTCCCCTTATGTTCCTTACAGTTATTGTTTAACATCCCTTCCCAATATGAAGTTGCTCCTCTTCCTTTACTTACTATACCCACCAACAGAAATATCAGTGTTACCTCTAAAATGCAGATACTCCCCTCACCCGGCCTTAATTTGATTTCCCAGTAAGGTTCTTTTCTCATTCCTGTGGGGGCGTGTGGATTTGTTGCAGTTTTGCCCCAGTGTTGTATACCATCAAGTGGATGAAGCGACTTCTTTATTGAAGCAGTGACCCCCCCAGCTTATGTAAGGTCTCCTCTTTTGAAGTGGTTATTATTTTTATAAATAATATTTTATTGCTGAGCCCCGGTGGTGTAGTGGTTGTGCGCTGGACTGCGGCACACTGGGATGGAGGTTCAATTCCAGCTCCACAGGAGCAAAGGCTGGGCCTCCTACTCTCACCACAAGAGGGCAGTGATGCCAAAAAATAATAATATCTTATTTATTATTTTTTTATAAATCATTTTTATTGGGGGCTCATATAACTCCCATCACTAACAAGACATATGTCAATTGTATGCATATCACATTTGTATGCCTGTTGCCATCATCACCCTTGAAACATGCTCCCTCCACTTAGGCCCCCAATAGCAGGTCCCCTTATTTCCCCTCCCTCCCTACTCCCCCATGAACACTTAATAATTTACACATTGTTATTACTTTTTCATATTGTACTCTGTCTGATGTGTCCCTTCACCCACTTCCCTGCTGTCCGTACTCCAGAGAGGTCATATGTAGATTCCTGCAACTGGTCCCCCTCACTTCCACTCCACCCTCTCTCTACCCTCCTGGTATCACCACTCTGACCACTGGTCCTGAAGGGATCATCTATCCTGAATTCCCCATGTTTCCTGCTCCAGTGTACATCCCCTGGTCTAGCTGGATTTGTCAGGTAGAATTGGGATCATGCTAGTGGGTGGGAGGAAGCATTTGAGAACTACAGGAAAGTTGCATACCTCATTGTTGCCACACTGTACCTTAACTGGCTCCTCTCCTTCCTGCAACCCCTCTCCAAGGGCATGCCACTTCACCTATTGATAGGCTTTGGATCCCCATTCAGTACTCCCCCTCATTTATAATGATACAATGCTTAGTTCTCTGATGCCTGACACCGGATCCCTTCAACACTGTGTGGTAACACAGGCTAGTGTTCTTCTCTGTGGGCTTTGTTGCTTTGAGGTGGTTCTTATGATGTGCACATAAGGGGTTTCGGGGATGGGTGGGTGGTGGTGATGTATGGTTCATGGCCTGTGGGCAGATATTGTACTCCTTTGTTTGGAAATTGGTCTCTAAGATTTGTTTAATTGGTGTTTCTTCTTAGAGTATAGACGTGGATGATACTTGTCCTTTTGTGATTGACTAACTTCGCTCAATATAATGGTTTTCAGGTTCTTCCTTGTCATGTGGTGTTTCATGCTTTTATCACTTTTTTAGGGATACATAGTATTCCATTGAGTGTATTGACTGCAGTTTCCTAAATCGATTCCTTTACTGTTGGGGATTTTGTCTACTTCCAGTTTCTTGCTAGTATGAACTATGAAGTTATGAACATGGAAACACATGCATTTACTCATATTGTGTCTCTGTAGTACAGGGGTCCTCAAACTAAGGCCTGCCAAGGACATTTATCCAGCCCGTCGGATGTTTTTGCTACAGCTGCTGCCCTGCTTTGCAGCCGACTCATCCCTAGTCCACAGTGAATTTGTTCATGTTTTTTTTTATGTGTGTGCTTTTTTTTTTTAAAACTATAGTCCAACCCTCCAGCAGTCTAAGGGACAGTGAACTGACTCCCTGTTTAAAAAGTTTGAGGATTCCTGATGTAGTATATACTTAATAGTGGTATTACTGGATTATATGGGATTTCAATTCTCAAGTGCATCAAGTATTATTGTATCATTTTCCATCATGGTTATACGTATTTGCAAGTCCACCAATGATGCATGCGAGTTCCAACTTTCCACAACTGCTAAGGTGTGATTGTTTGGGGCTAGCTTTTATCTCATTGTGTTTTTAATTTGCATCTCTTGGATGACTAGTGATCATGAGCATTTTTTCTTGTATTTCTTAGTCATTTATCTTTTTTTTTCGTGTCTTTTTCTTACTTTGGAATTGGGTCTTTTGTGATTTTTCTTCCTGAGCTGCTGCAGAGTTCGGCAGATCTTAGAAATTAGACTCTTCCCTGATGTGTTTTTTGATAACTTTTTTTTCCATTTTACTCTTTTGATAATGTTTTTTTTGATATGCATCAGTGATGTAATTTCAGCATGTCTGAGTTATCTATTTGTTTTCTGCTATGTGTGCTTCATTCATTATACTTTAAAGAATAGGTATGTCCTGCAACAGGGCCCTTAAGTTTGTTCCAGCTTTTTTATTGATGATCCAGATAACTCTGGGTTTTATTTTTAGGTCTGTAATCCATCGTGATTTCCTGCCTGGAGAGAGACAATGGTTTTGTTTGATTCTTTTGCATACGGAAATCCAGTTTGTCCAACATCATTTCATTTGTGGAAGAGGCTGTCTTTGTTCCATTGGATATTTCTAGATCCTTTGTCCAGAATTATCCTTGTAGGATAATACACTTATGTCTGGATTTCTCTTCTGATCATTGATCAACAAATTAATTGTTGCACCAGTATCAGGCTATTTTGATTATTATGGCTATGAAGTAGGTTTTTAGGTTACGTAGTGTGAGGCCTCCTACTTTGTTCTTCTTTTTAAGAAGTCCTTTGTTTATTTTGGGTCTTTTGTCTACCCATATGAAATCGGTAATTTGCTTTACCACTTCTTTAAAAAATGTATATGGAATTTGTATTGGAATTTTGTTGTAGGTGTAGATTGTTTTAGCTAACTATTAACATTTCCACACTATTAAGTCTGCCTATTCATGTGCCTGCGTAGTCTTCCATTTATGGTGGTCTTTTTTTTTTTTTTAATAATGTGCTATACTTTTCTGTCTATAGGTCTATGGAACTGGGAAAAATCACAACTGTCTCTTGGTAGATGTATAATTTATGAATGAGAATAATTAAATATTCTGGAATTCTCACTTTTCTCAAAGTTGTCGACACTTTATTAAGATTCACACAGTTGAAGGCTTTTGTATAGTCAATGAAAAACAAGTCAACATATCCTTCCACACCAAAGATAGTACTTTAGTTGTCTCTGTCTTCAGAAACTTTACTGGCAGGACACGGGCACTTCTGATGTAGAAGGGCTTGTTCTCCTTTCCACCATGCTGAAGTTCTTCATGGAAGAAATCAGGAGTTTCTAATGGTCAGAGGTATCAATCAGGGCACACATATGATCGTGGCAGTGATGTGAAGTCAGCAAGGTACAGGTGGAGATTGCAGAAGACCTCAGAAATCAGGACCAAATCTGTATTTCTTAACTATTAAAGTATATTTATGGATGCTAGGTCCATCATGAAAAGACTCCGAAGACCAAATCCAAGGAAATATGGAAATGAACACTTTTTGGAAAGCAACACATGTTATGTATATATTAGAGATGTATTGCTATTGTAATGAAGAAAATGAACCCTACCATTGTTTTATTGCTTTCTGAGATATATAAGGGGATGTCCCCCCAAAAAAATGGAAAAAAATCCCACAAAGTGGAGCTCTAATTGTATGCATTTCCCCCACTTGGGCAACGTGGAGTAAGTTGGTCTGAGTTAGTGCACCCAGTGGCATCACCTGGAAATTTTCTTTCTGGTCACAATGAATTTTTTCATAGAGATAGTTTCGCTTTGACATCTTTTTTTGTGATCACTGGTTGAAGAGAACAACATGCAGATGTGAAATTTTGTTTCCTGTTCAGAAAAAATGTCACAGAAAATGTTGTGGTGTTTAACAGAGCTTACAATGATAGTGCTATGGGAAAAACTCAAGTGTTCGAATGGTTTTTTCATTCAAAGGAGGTGAAACCTTGATTGATGACAAATCTCATTCTGAACTTCTACCAACTTCCCAAACAGAGGGGACTGGTTTTGCATCTATGAAAATGCACCTGCTCACACAACCATGTCAGTGTGCCAGTTCTGGGAAGGAAACTCCATACCTCTCTTTCCTCATGTACCTGACTCACCTGACCTTGCTCCATATGGCTTTTTTTTTGTTTCGTTTTCATGAATGAAGAGAAACATGAAAGAACAGCAATTAGATGATGGGGAAGAGGTGAAGCAAAAAACAAGGGAGGTGGTGTCATCCATCTAAACAGATGAGTTTGAAAAATGTTTCCAAGAATAGTCTTGCAGATTTGAAAAATATATTAAGTGTAATGGAAAGTACTTTGAAGGTGATAAGATTGGTTTTAAAAAAGTTTAAATACATAGCTACGTGAGTCCAGGTAAACTAGAGAAATAAATTAAGGGATACTGGTGTGTATAAGAAAGATTTATATGAAAAGTAATTGTATAATAGAAAAACTGAACTTCCCAGTTCAATTCAGATCAAGTCATAAGTCTAATATTAGCCCATATGTCCAATACCTGTCTATAAACTCCTCTTCAGACTCATGTAGCCATACAGCGATGCTGAGTATTGGAAAACCACAGGTCAGAGGGTGGAATGTTTTGTGGATCTAGTGGTGGAAGCATCTCAACACTGGCATTACTCTTTAAATGGCTTCTCCAGCTCTAGGCCTCTGGCTCCATCGGTATCACTCTATCCGGCTTGTCAGGTGAACCAGAGAGAGTCTGTCGTGACTCCAGGGTGGAAGACAAGGATTCCCAGGATGCTCAGGAGAAGGTCATGCTCACACAGAGGGCTCCTGGGCCATGACCTGGTTGATAGGCTAGACTTCACTCCTTCCTCAAGTTGACAGGAGATGATAATATGATGTTAGGTCAGATAATAGCTTAAGAAAATCTGTGGGGTTTTTGGGTGGGGTGGGGGAATATGCAGTAGGGAACCGCAAAAAAGAAAGAAAACCTCATCTTTCTGTCTGTCTTAGATGTTTGCTTCTGGAGAAAAGGGACAAGAATGTATCTTGATTTTCAGGTGATTTACATAAATTATTAAATTTGATTGCTGCCGTTGTTTCACAGGGGTAGGGTGGGGGGGCATCATTTTACAGCTGAAAAAAAATTAAGTGAATCGCTTGAATTACCTCTATAAATAAATAGTTTAATTAATAGAGTAGTGTAAGTAATATAATATGAACCTATATTTGTTCCAGTCTAATACCTATATCATTTTATCATACACTGATGCCGCTTGAATAGCAAGACTCACAATAAGTGACAGTTAAAATTACGTGGAGCTGCTGGTGCTCTTTATTTATTCATTCCAGGTTTTATAAAATTGAGACAGTGGCAAATGTTAAATTATCCTGAAATATTCTGAAAGTGATCTCCTGGAAAGTAATTACGAAGGAGGAGTGGCACTTGGTGTAGAATTATTTCCGTGTGACATCTATAGGTTATACCATTTTTACAATGAAATGGTCCCAGGAACTTGAGGTGCCTAGTTTCTTCCATGCTTCCTATAATGCTAGTTGCCATATCAAGTACTGAATGCTAGATCCTCACAGGGACAACTAAGTAATGAAAACAAACAAAAAGACCAACTCCTATTTGCTTTTTTATTTATTTATTTATTTTTACTATCTCTGTTTTGGGTTTAAAGGCTGTCGTCAGCCTTTGGAGCAGAAGCAAAGCTACCTAGGTAGAGACAATGAGAGACTCCAAGATGTTTTCTGGTCCATAATAGAGAATTATAGTACTGTTTTTTGAAAGGTTCAAGGGACCCAGACAATTCCTAATTCTGATACTGGAGATTTTATATCTAGCTCAACTTGCTGAACTAGGATTCTTAGTGGTTTGACCTTTGAGGCCTGTAACCCCTCATTATCTGACCTAACATCATATAATCAATTCCTTGGAGGGATCTCCTGTGAGCAGCCAAGCAGTTGTAAGAAGATTAGGGTCAACAATCTTTCACTCATGTTACAGTCCTGCAACCAATTGCAAATGGTTTTCCTCGGGGGTGTGGACTCCTTTCTACAGCAATAGACATGGTGGAAAACTCGCTTGCCTTTTCTGCTGGGTCTGAAGCCTGCATCTGGTTTGTTGACGCCCAGTTCTTGGGACTACAGCCAATAATCTTTCATATTGTTTGCCAATTCAGGGAGCCATCAGCGGCCTGTCATCTAACCTGCTGACTTTGAATTACCATATTTTTCAGACCATAAGATGCACCTGACCATGAGACACACCAAGTTTTTAGAGCAGGAACACACAAAAAGAATATTTTGAACCAAATAGTACCAGTATAATAAAATGTTCTGGGGTATCACACCTTTGGACCATCAGATGCACCCTCATTTCCCCCCAACTTTTGGGGGAGGGGAGTGTGTCTTTTAGTCTGAAAATACAGTGATTAGCCCCTTTCTTCACAAACGTGATCTGCTGACTTGAATTCCTCTCCCTTGGCAGTCTGTGTTCTTCCTTTATATCTTGATTTCATCAGCTTCAAAAACGGAGTCAAGATTAACCTCCCATTTAATATTTGACCTATGAACTAAAAAATGGATTGGACTTAAGTGCTTCTAGACCTGTGCGAACTATTTTCATTATGTAAAATCCTTTCTATCTATCTATAGCTATCTCTACATAAAACAAACTCACTGCCATTAAGTCACTTCTACCTATAGATCAGAGTAAAATTGCTTCTTTCAGAAGCTGAAAATCATTTCAAGAGCAGAAGGTCTCATATTTATTCTGTGGAGTGACTAGTGGCTTAGAATTGCTGACATTGATAAAGTGACCAGATTTTAAGCAGGACACCATTGACTGGGGGGAGGGCCGGGGGGTTCTTGATGAAAAATTTGGTCTATATGATGCTTCCTCCCACTGACTATCATTATCCCAATTCTGCCAGACAGATTTGGCGAGACCAGGGGATGTACATTGCAGTTGGAAATGTGGGAATTTAGGATAGATAATCCCCTGTGACTAGTGGGGAGTGGTGGAGGGATAGTGGAGTAGAAAGGGGGAACTAATTTCTGGGATCTACATGTGATCTCTTCTCGGATGCAGACAATGGGGAAGGGTGAACGAAGTGATATGAAGTATGGTATGAAGCAGTAATAACAATTTGTAAATTATTGGGAATTCATGGGGAGGAGAAGGGGGAAGGGGAAATATGGGGAGTTGGAATTTAAAAAATAAAGAACTAGAGGAAAGAGGAGCTTATGCTGGGGGGAGGTTCAAGTAGAAAATGTTTGTAGATGAATGTGGTAAACATGTGTACAAGTATGCGGAATACAAACAATGTATTGAATGTTATAAGAACTGTAAGAGCCCCCAATAAAATCTATACTTAATTTTTTTTCATAGAATGCAAAAATAGTATTGTAATATATCTATTTTTAATTTTGTGGCTAGCTGCTCAAGGTGTCATCCACTGTGCTGCATATGTTAAAAAGCAGGACGTTTGGTCACCTTTTAACAGCCTAATTGCGCTACCAGGAATCTCTCTCTCTCTCTCTCTCTCAGCGATTCTCAACCTATGAGTCATGACTCCTTAGGGAGTTGAAAGACCTTTTCACTGGGATTCTCTAAGACCATTGGAAAACACCTAAATATTTTACAATATATAATTACATATTGTTATGTGATTAATCACTGTTTTAATTGTGTTTAATTGTGTTCAATTATAACAATGAAAAGACATTGTACATATCAGATATTTACATTACAGTTCATCACAGTAGCAAATGGCAGTTATGAAGAAGGAATGAAAATACTTTTATGACTGAGGATCACTACAGCATGAGGAACTATAGTAAAGGATCACAGCATTAGGAAGGTTGAGAACCACTGATCTACATGTACCAATGCTTCATATATATGCTACAAATTGTATGTACTGTGTAAATACACACCAGTGCTTCATGGACTTCATATATATATTATACACACACACACATAATCCCTCCCCCCCCCCCCATGTATCTGAAGCCCGGGTTTTGTTCCTCTAGAGAACCCAGGTTAAGACACTATTATAAATAAATAGTGTTTGAAAGGTGTAACAATTCATAAAAATCATAATGAGAACCAGGATAGGAGCAGGAAGCAAAGCAGAGAGAGTGACTAGCACAGAAGACCCACCTCTATCCCTACTATTTCCAAATCAACCCTCAACTCTACCTCCCTCAGCAAGGCTTTCCCAGGGCTTCCTGACACCTACATCTTACTCCAGACAGAGCTGAACGAACCACTTCTTTCTAAAGGCTCTCACCCAGGCCATCCTTCCTAGCAGTGTAATGAATGAGATGTTTCTGGCAAGCACCTGAAAGCCAAGTGGTCTTTCAGGCTTGGGTTTCAGGAAACAGCTTGGAAGGATGCTCTCCAGGCCCAGCAACTCCTGGGACTTGTCTTCGGATCTGTGGGAGAGTTGAGGCTAAAAGGGATTAAAGCTGCCCTGAATCCTTGTAGCCCAAGGGGGTTGCGAGTGGAGAAGGAAGGGGCTGATCATCTCAGCTGCTTCACCTTCCCAGCTAATTCATCACTGCCACTGGAACTGCAGGAAAGCAGCCCCGTAAACTGCCTGCCTGGGAGGAAGGATAACTTGCCGCTGGCTTTTATTTTCAGTTGAATTATAACACTTGCCTTCTCTTCTGGCCTTTCATCAAGGGGCTTAAGTGTTTTTCTTTCTGTGGGCCGTACCGGCCACGTTTCCCCATTCATTATCAGCAAAGGGGCCTGCCATGCTGAACCCGTGTGCAATGTGCCCCCCTCAACTTCCCACCCCCCAGGGACTCCTTAGCAGCAACAATTTTCTAATTCAGAACAGACGCTCCTCTGAGCAATTGATCTTACAAGTACATTACAACTGGCTTGAACAGGAGTTACCAAAGGCAGGGATTTCAGAAACAAGATGTGAACTCCCTAAAAGATGGGGCACCATAAATGCCTCCAGTCTCGGTGGGTTTACCTGCAGTACCTGGCTAACCTTGGCAATGTTCTGTGTGTCGGGTGTTAGGGGAAATGAGGAAATGGGAGTTTGAAGTCATTGAAAGATTATCATTAATAGGTTGATCGCCTTTCTGAAAAATCTGTAGGTTGTATAGGGCCAGTAGGGTCAGGCCTCTAAAATCAGAATACCTGCATACTAATCCTGATTTAGCCTCGGATTATCGAGCTTGTCATGAGAAAATTATTTCAACTCCGAATCTCAATTTCCTCAAAGACCA
Organism: Nesogale talazaci; assembly: GCA_004026705.1. Taxonomy (NCBI): domain Eukaryota; kingdom Metazoa; phylum Chordata; class Mammalia; order Afrosoricida; family Tenrecidae; genus Nesogale; species Nesogale talazaci. Next base: position 47,383 of record PVJH01000635.1, read on the forward strand.
CAGATATTAGTAATACACACCGTACAGGATGGTGGGAAGAAGTAAATGGCATAGCTATTGAGACACTGTCATCAAGCCAATCCCAATTCTCAGTGATATTGGACAGCAAACTGCCCATAGGCTTTCCATAGTTGTATTTTTTTAGGGAGTTCTTCTTTTTTAAATCGTTTTGTTGGGGGCCGATACAGCTCTTATCACAATCCAAACATAGATCCCTTGTATGTAAAATGCATTTGTATATTTGTTGCCATCATCATTCTCAAAACATTTGTTTTCCACTTAATCTCTTGATATTAGCTCCTCCTTTTCCCCCTCCCTCTGTCTCCCTCCCTCCCTCAACAAGTTTTGATAATTTATAAAGTATTATTATTTTGTCATATCATACACTGTCTGTTGTCTCACTTCACCCACTTCCCTGTTGTCGATACCCATCTGTCCTGGATTCCAGTGCCTCCCTGTTCCAGTGTACATCCTCTGGTCTAACCTCATTTCTAAGGTAGAATTGGGATCATGATAGTGGGAGGGAGGAAACCTTTAAGAAGTATAGGAAAGCTGTATGCATCCTCATTGCTACACTGCACCCTGATCAGAGCTATAATATTTAATGGAAGTCACCCTTCTCCTGAGGAATGCCTTGTGCATTCAAACTACTAGCCTTCCATTAGCAGTCAAGCATTTAACTGCTGCACCAGCCAAGAGCCTAGATTGAATGACATAATCCATATAATTCAGTGGTTCTCAGTCCTCCTAATGCTATAACCCTTTAATACAGTTCCTCAAGATGTGGTGACGCCCCAACCATACAATTATTTTCATTGCTACTTCACAACTGTAATTTTGCTAGTTATGAATCAGGCAACCCTTGTGCAAGGGTCATTTGACCCCCAAAGGGATCATGAGCCACAGGTTGAGGACACCTGCCATAAATGCTCCTAGCTCAGCCTAGTATAGTTTGTGTTCAGTAAATATTAATCGTCATTTGTTTATTCATTTACTTATATAAGAATTCACAAACTAGTTACCAATCATCTATACCACTGTAAGTAAAAAGTATTATACTACGATTTCAGTTTATCAAACATAGATCTGTTCCAACAATGTATATTTACATGTATTTCTACAATCCATGGATGTAGTAGTTATAAAATGTTGTGACATCTTTAGGCTATAGAAGAGAAGGGATGGAGTTTAGTTTGCTAATCATATCACAGCCTGCTGGTGTCTCCTGGTGGGTATGGCCTTCTTGCAACAAGGATCCTCTCTCTCTGCTTCACCTTTCTGTTGGTGAACCACAGAGCTGAGTTCTGCCAGAGCCCTGAAGACTCATCCACTGCCTTTGGCTCCACAAGACTCGCATCCACTGGCCTGTGATCTTCCTGCATTCTGCAGCATTGCTTGTGCCTGAATGAACATGAAGAGGGGTTTATGGACAAGTATCAGATTTATGGAGCAGTATCGGACTTAAGGACTTGATCTGAACTAGGCTGGGATGTTTGTTTGATATATAATTGCTTCTTAATATAAAACTCCCCTGTGCATATAGATGAGTGCCCTTGGGTTTGTTTCTGTAGCCAACATTGTCTAACACAGTGGATGACTGCAAGCAAGTTCTATAAGTGATATCCTTATTTTACTCTTCCTAGGATGCTTTCCAAAAAATGATCCATCCAAAGATTGTTTTGTGAGGGAATGTGCTGGGTTAGTTCAAGTCAAGGCAGAGAAGTCAGCTCAAAGGATGATGAGGACGTTTTGTTGTTGTTGTTATTTTTATTATGCAGGAGAAATATTGACATACTTTCTCATGGGTGCAGGTAAATCACAAGGACTCATTCTAAGGAAGTTTTAAGAAAATTGAAAAGGTGAGACAGAGGCCAGTAAAGTTGTGCTGATGATTTTTTTCCCTGTTATGATGATGTGTCTGTTCATTCTTTTAGTATAGCAATGACTATCTTATGGAAATTTTCTTGGGAAATCTTATCCCATGTACCATACAATCCTGACCTTGCCCCTTCAGAAGCCCATTTCTTTCATAAACTTTAGTGGTATTTAAAAGTAACACTTTTGGAGCCCTTTGAGCATGCTCAAACAGCAGTTTTGGCATAGCACAAATCAAAGAGTAAGGCATTAATGTGGGAGATGACAGCAATGGGAACACTGCCTTCAGAAGTGAATAGACCTAACTAGAGGATTCACTGAGAAATAAGAGCTTCGCATTTTGATATTTTTGTTTAATAAAGGTATTTTTTAATTTTGTTGTACCTTTCTTGTATGATTGGATCTACCACCCAAATGTATCTAAGATATACCCACTCCTTTCTTCCTTTGCCATTAATATCCGAGGGCAAAACACATCGTTGCCTGTCTATATTGTTCTGGTGGCCACATTATTTTTCTACTGTTGCCACTCTCTGCAGTCCAGTCCACTGCGTTGTTGTCAGGGCCCCTCCCCTCCATCAAGCTGATTCCAACTGATGACCACGCTAGGTACAAGAGAAGAAAACAACTCCTAGACCCGGGCCACCTTCTCAATCATTGTTACATTTCAGCCCGTGGTTGCAGCCACTGTGACACTGTAAAGAATTTGCAAAACAATTTTTTTTAAATCGAGAGACATATTTTTTAAAAGGCAATGCTGATGCTTTAACTTTAATACTTAAAACTTAACAACTTCTGATTGCTGTTTAATTAAAATCAAATCTTCTTTTAATGTCCTAAACGTCCTTGCCTGATTCTGCTTTATTTCTTCAGTGTTCTGTTAATCATCTGTTACCCTCCCTCCTTCTCTTTCTCTGTCCTTTCTTCCTATTCTTTCCCTCCTACTTCCAACCTCTTCCTTTCCTCCTTTCCCTTTGTCTTCTCTGATTAAATATCCAAATCACCACGGGCGCTTTTGCCAAAGATTCTCCATGTTCAAGAAATTGTACCTTTGAGTACTCAGACTAAAAGTATAATGGAGAGATCATGTTCCCCATCATTTTTTAACAGTAGGTGAGGTCATTTTCTGAATTCTGCCAATGGAGTGATGGCAGAGGTGACTCGCACTCCTTCTAATCTAATACCATAAAAGCACACCCAAAACAAAAATTTTTTAAAACTTCCAAAGCTATAGCTGATGAAAACTTCAACTATCCACCAGACTTTTCCCCAATAGTTTTATTGGCAAGGAATACACACGTCATATAGTTCAATCCTTGAATCACATCAGAGAGAATTATACAATCACACTCCCTCCAATGGTTGAATCTCCTTTACGATGAGTCAACCCATCACAATCTGTTCTAACGTTCCCTCCCACTGTTCCCCTCTTTGTTACTTACTCAGAAAATCCCCTTTCCCTCCCTATCATATACTCCCCACCCCTGCATTCCCTCTACAGTCTTTTCTCACTTGGTATCATTAGGCATCCACCCTCCTGTGCTAGAGCCAACAGAAAACTATAAAAACCAAAGTTGTGCTAGGGAGCTAAGGATAAAAACGCAGTGGTTTACAGACAAAAATGCAAATAATACATAAGAAGGAAAAGATCCCCAACAATATTTAAAAAGCCAGGGAAGAAATTCCTGTCATGGAACCATAAGAGATACGTGCACCCAAAACAAATTCGGGTTGCTTCTATAGGCTGGTCAACTGGCAGGTATGAGGTGAGCTCCAGCCCAATCAAGATTGCAGTGCTTTCTGCCTGAGAAGAAGGTTGTCGGGGTCTCTTGCCTGAGGCTAGAGTAGATCTGCCCATGGCTGAGTCTGTCTATGCTCTTTTCAGATGGGTTTTGGGTTCCCACTCTCCCCAACTGCCCTCCACAAATTGGGTGATCACAATTTTTGTTCTGACGCTTTTTTCCTCACCATATTCAAATTTTGTAATTGTCATCTTTGGATCACACAGGCTCGTGTGCTTCTTTTGGGAAGACTTAGTTGACTCCTTACTTAGCCGCTTGTTTGATCACAAGCTTTTAAACTCCAGCCACTATTCTTAAAAGCCAGGCATCATCTTTTTTCTTCACCACACTTTGCTGTAATACCATGAACTTCAGTGATCATTTCATGGAGGTGAGTGTTGAGCAAGGCCATCATGTAAGAAGCGATTGTTCTTAAGTTGGAGCTAGGATTTAGTGCCAGCCCAAACCCATCCCACAATCCATGCCTTTTTGCTTGTGTAATTTGCTACCACTTGGGAACCAACACATGTGAAATACAATTCCATTGTTCATATGTCAAACACAACTTTACAGTTTCTTCCATAATCATACATGTTTCCCAAAACGTACTTTTTCTTCCTGGATTTCTTAGCATCATATCCCTCTTATCCCCCCCACCCCTCTATATCCCAAACCCTTGTTTTATTTTCTTTCCCTCGACATCCCTGGGTTTCATTTATTGAAAAATAAAGACGCAAGTGGCACAGTTTTTGAGAGGGAAATGCTTCTCTGTTCAGCCACTGAAATTTTGCTGCTTGACTGTTATACAAATTACAATATCCTTAACTAATATCTTTTTTTGTTCCTCAAACTCTTCCAGCTGTCTGTCTTGCAGATAGATCCTACTCTTTTGACCTGGAATATTTACTTTTGAGCTCACTACATAGCTGACTTATGACTTCTTCACCTGTCAGTTCAATTTTTCCTTGTTGAGTTTGAATGCTGGTTACAGAGATGTGAACAACAGAAGTACTGTAGAAGTACTATATAATAATCCCTTAAACCGGTGAACTTCTCTTATAAATCATTTTATTGGGGGCTCATACATCTCCCATCATGATCAATGCATCTGGTGAACTTTTATAACTGCCCTGTTCAATAAGTAGCATGTAGTAGAGGAGATGTTACATAATTGATGTCAAGTCACATGAGATCTGGACAAGTTACTGTATCTTTGAACTTTCTCTTTTGCCAGTTCACCCTTTCTGAAAGGCACAAAAAATACTGGATTGTGGAATGCCCATGAGATCAGACAACATTTTCTCCTCTGAGCTTAGAGAGACCAGATTTTCTCAGCTGGGAAAAGAAAAGTGAATGCATCATTTCAGGACTAATCCCCTAAAATCTATTTTATTCCTGAAGACAAAGAACAGAATGGTAGTGAGAAGATGAGGAAGTCTTTGTCTACCTGTTTGATATATAGTGGTTATGAAATAGTATTCTTGCTAACTTGGAAGACAGAAGTTTTTTCTATGGGTCCTGGGGCATTTTACAATCATGACTGTAGCAATATATGTCTATTTCCATGTAACTTGGACACTCCTTCATTGAGAATCAACAACTATATAATAATCCCTTAAACCGGTGAACTTCTCTTATAAATCATTTTATTGGGGGCTCATACATCTCCCATCATGATCAATGCATCTGGTGAACTTTTATAACTGCCCTGATCAATAAGTAGCATGTAGTAGAGGAGATGTTACATAATTGATGCCAAGTCACATGAGATGATACTAATATTTCTTCAGATTGGCTTTTAAGCTCACCCTTCATTCTGGCAAATTGTTACAAGGAATCACACACTTGCTTACTCAAAGAGACCCTAGGGATAGGCCCAGAAAGATAGGAGCTGAAACTCTCAGCTAACACACCACTATCAGTCAAACGTGTCAATTTTGAACCATCAGATGATTCCATTTTGCACCATAAAAGCTGTTCACCTGACATCAAGTGGTACAAAATGTATCATCACTATTAAGACATATTCAAATTTCACATGTTGCATCAAAATACCTGATATTGCTATTTTAAACCACAAAGTTTGGGGATGGTTTGTTATACACTATGGGATAACAGGACCTGAACCAAATTAATTATTGTTGAGTAGATGCCAATTCACGATAATCCCATATGCTTCAGCATAAAAATACACTGTTTGGGGTTTTCATGGTTGTGACCCAACCATTTGCTACTGTTTGAAGCAAATCAGTAGGCATTTCTTCTGAAGCATCTCTGATGAATTTGAACCACCAAGCTTTCAGGTGTTAGGACAGAACTTATCTGTTTGCCTCATTTTCTGTCTTGATAATAGGAATAAGGGCCATTATCTATGTCTCGACAGGAACAAAACAAAATCCTTGTGTTCACAAAGTCATTCTGACTCAAAGTGACCCTATTGGACAAAATAAAACTGGCCCTTGGGCTTCTGAGGCTACAAATACTTATGAGAACAGAACGTTTTATCTTTTCCTCATGAAGGAGCAGGTGATGTTGAACTGCTGACCTTGTGGTTAGCAGCCCAGCACATAACTCAGTACACTAATGTGGCTCTTGGATCTACAGCATGCTTTCCATATTCCCAAGTATTCATGCCAGCTGCTTTTCTTGCCATAGATTTACCAGTCAAGGTCTAGTTCAAGAAACCACATACTAGCATAGTACATTTTAATGCCCTCTACTTATGTGTGTATTTACCTGAAAGTGACAGCCTCATTTATTCTCATGCTCATAAAGCCAGAGAGAGGCATATGTAATTATTCTTGGTGTGATTTTTAAGAGGACCTGTTTGAAATGGGCCACCAACCACAGCAAGAGAAAAGAAAGAACCTTTTGGTAATTGTATTTATACTTCCCAGTAGCTACTAGTAAGCTATTAGAGTTGCTGTTCTAATTTTTCAATCATAAGCCACGTTTACTTTGCAGCAATATAGCCTTGTCCATTTTCCCCAGAAGGAAAATCTATAAAATTAAAAAAGAAAAAGACTCAACTAACTCCAAATTTACCAGGTGAATTTTAAACAGTGACAAACATTTACTCCTAAATTAATAAAATCTGCAGGCTACCAGCAGAACTCCAATTACTAAAACAAACCCTATAAAGAAAACCTGGAAAATAAAATTTAAAAACTAATTAACGTGTGGGCTGAGGGGATAATATGCGTGAAAAAGTGCATAGAGGATTGAGGAGAGAAATGGTAACACGGTGGTTGGACAAGCTCATTGGATCAGTGAGCACCTAAGGTGACGATGAAGCCTAATGATGGTGAACAACATGGTCCCAATGATTCTAAAAGTCAAATATTATCCTGACAGTATTTCCAGTTAGTAATTATGAAATAAAACCCCTGGGCTTTTTATGTCTGTTCTTTTTAGAGACTCAGAAACTGTCCTTTCATTTGCCCTGCACCAAAGTTTATATTCCCAAATGGAATAGGTTCTTGACCTCTGACTTTTTCATAGCCAATGAATGTCTCAATAGAACCACAACCAAACTCATTGTCTTTGAGTTGATTCCTTCACACAGCACCCATATATGGGTGCTTCATTTTTGAAATCTGCTTTCTAGTCTCTCCTGGACCTTCTTAATTCCCAACTATATATATATTATCTTTATATCATTCATACTCAACCTTTATACTTGGAGTTTAATACTTGTTTTGCTCTGATGACTGGCGGGCTATGCTTTGATCCCAAACAATTCACTAGCATTGAGTTAAGTCCCATGACATATTTGAAAATGCTGTTTGTAATTCTTTTGTGCCAAGTTAGGGCTTCCCCCAGTATTTCATTCTGTCACAGCTCCATGTGCCTAATATTCCTTCAGAATCATTTTTTATCCTACTATTCTAAATATTGCAATAATATAACTTGGTGTTTGCCCTTTTAATTAATTTTTCCTGATATCCATGAGTTTTTTTGGCTTCATCTGGAAATTCCTATCTGTTGGTGTTGGCAGAATTACTTATTTTAACTTTGAAAGGTATGCCATAATCCACTCCCTTAGCTTTTTATTATTATTAATCTCTTAAAACTTTTATGAGTAGTGAGTTAGTCTTCTGAAATTGGCATTGTTCTTTAATAGATAAGCAGTTTTTATTCCCCCAATGTTTTTATCCAGTTCTTAATAGATATTATAAAGTGGTCATTATGGTGGGGAATAGAAAGTTTGGCTCTATTTTAAGTGTTGCTGTCTTATATTTATATGAATTGGTACATTTTATTCCTCCTTACCATTATTATTAATATAATTTCACTTAAAAATATAATTTGCATGCAATAAAATGTAGATATTCTAGGTGTGCATTTCAACTTAATATATATATATATATAATCTCAATTTGTATATATATGCAAACCGTAACTTCACCGAAGATATAGAGCACTATCATTACCTCAGAAAGCTTTACCAAGCTCTCTTAAATCAAAACACCCTAATGTTCAGCAAATAACTGAAAATAATTATTGAAAAGACAATCATTTCTCCTCTTAAGACATCTTGATGCTGTAATAACAAATGAACTGGGTGTGTTTGCCTGAACTCTCCATTCTTTTACTGTGCAAGTCAGTGCTCCACTATGTCCATGCTCCACTATGTTAATTACTATGTAGACATAGAATGTCTTGAATCAGGTAATGTATGCCTCCAACATTATTCTTACTTTTTCAAATGATGTTGGCTCTTCTAAATCCTTTCATTTTCCACCTATATTTTAAAATTTGCTTCCAATTTCTTCAGAAAAAAACTTTTTTGGATTTTAATTGTAAATGAATTTAAGGACAACTGACATCTGAAAAAAATTAACATTTTATTTCTTTTGAGGTTTTCCTTGTCTGGGAAGACTCATACTTCTTCATCAAGCTTGGTAAATAGTTTGGAAGGATAAAAGATTCTTTGGTTGGCGTTTTTTCAAGTTTTGGAAGATGTTGCTCCACTCTCTCCTCTTCATCATGGTGTTTGTTGATAGGTTTGAGCATATACTTATCCAATTACTTTTATAGGTGACTGCCTCTTTTTTTGGTTACTGTTTTTTTAATCTCTAGCTGCACTTTTGATTTTTTCCTTAATGTTGGATAGCTTAACTACAATCTTCCTTGGTGACTTCTTCCTTGGATTCAGTATAGCTGGCGTCCTCTGTGCTTGCTGAATGATTGCCTGATTCCCATTTATTAAGCTGGGGAAGTTTTCTTTGACAGATTCCCTCACTATCTTTGCAATTGATTTCTTCATTGTGTCTTGCTTTGGTCATCCAATTATTCCAATATTGTTTCTCTTCATCCAATTATTCCAATATTGTTCCTCTTCATAGCATCAGACATTGTTTTCAGGCTTTCTTCAACTTCTTTGATTAACTTGTTTGACTGTCTTTCTCTTTTGTTGAAATTTTGAAGTCACTAGTATAGTCCTCTACTTATAGTTTGTTGGTGATGTCTTAACTTGTTATTTGTTTTTGTTACCTTGCCTCTTAACTCTTGTATTTCCCTTTGGTGCGAGGACTTCATTTTCTCTATCATTTCATCCTGTTTCTGTATAGGTCCCCTCATATTCTATGTGACCCCAAGCAGAATTCTGAAGATTTCTTTCTGTGGCAGATCAATGGCTGTTTCTTCAATGTGCATAGTTTGGTTCTGGACTGCCTTTGACACTCCATTTTGTTTCTCTATTTTGTTGTTGTTGTTGTTGTTGTTGTTGTTGTTGAGGTTGGTTGCTGTCTGCATGTTATTTGAGAGGATCTCAGCCTCTCAAATTAAATTAAAGAGTATAGGGCTCTCTTTCTCGGAAGCTTATAGGAATGCTTCTGCGGATTGCTTGTAGCCAACTGCACTGTTGTGGTAAGGCTACCACTTTATGCTATTGAGGTTTCACTAGTCCCTTGCCAACGGGATTTTGTTATTAGTTGAATGGCCCTATCAGGGGATGCTGGTTGTACAGTTATGGGCTGTGTGGGTTGTGCTATGCAGGTCAATCACAAGACAAGACACTGCAACATGGTCTACCGTGTGGGTGGGAGGGGATGTCGTATGTAGTGGAGAGTGTCACAGAAGGTGGACTGAGGTTCCGGCAGCTGCATGGAGCATGTTAGAGGGTGGGGATGGTTACCCTAAGTGATGGGGAGTGCTGAGACTCACGCTGCGGTGAAACAAAAAAAACACAAAAGGAACCAAGGCACAAGGGAACAACAACTGAACCAAATCAGTGGCCAGGTGGGTGTGAGAGGCATGTTAGGGAATGATAAAGGATAGGGTAACAGAGAGAAATGACTGAAACCAAATGGAGGCTGAATATGATAGTGGGACAAGAGGAACTAAAAGGAAAGAAAGGAAAGAAACAGGAGACAAAGAGCATTTATTACCTATATCCAGGCATGTACACAGGTAAATATATTTATATATGATGGTGGGGAAATGCATCTACATGCATATATTTATAGGTTCACTTTTAAGGCAGGAGATGGACATCGAGCCTCCATTCAAGTAATTCCTAAATGCAAGAACACTTTGTTCTATTAAATTGGCCTTCCATGATGCTTACCTTACCAACACGATCGCTGAAGACAGATGTGTGCATAAACAAAAATGGTGAAGAAAGCTGATGGTGCCCAGCTACCAAAATATAAAGTATCTTGGGTCTTAAAGGCTTGAAGGTAATGAAGCAGCTATCTAGCTCAGAAGCAACAAAGCCCATGTGGAAGAAACACACCAGCTGGTGAGATCAGGAGGTGTCAAATGGATCAGGTATCAGGCATCAAAGAACAAAAAACTATATTATTACAAATGAGGGGGAGTACAGGTTGGGAACCTGAAGCTCACCTGCAAGTAACAGACTTCTCCTTGCAGAGGGGTCACAGGGAGGAGACAAAATAGTATAGCAATGATGAATGCATATAACTTTTCTCTAGTTCTTCAATGCTTCCTCTTCCCCACTAACATGATCCCAATTCTATCTTACAAATCTGGCTGGTCTGGTACAGATAAAAGTCAGAAACATGGGGAATCCAGGATAGATATTCCCTTCAGGACCAGTATATCGGGAGGGTGGAGGTAAGGTGGGGTAAAAAGGGGGAAACTATTATAAGGTTCTACATATAATCTCTTTCCTGGGATACGGCCAATGGGGAAGTGAGTAAAGGGAGACATTGGACAGTGTAAGATATGACAAAGTTATAATACTTTATAAATTATCAAGGGTTCATGAGGGAGGGGGAGTGGGGAGGAAAGGGAAAAATGGGAAACCAATGCCAAGGGCTTAAATAGAAAGCAAATGTCTTGAGAATGTGTTTGACTCACAATGGACTTATGTGTGGATTGTGGTAAGAGTTGTATGAGCCTCCAATAGAATGATCTAAAATGATTTAAAAATAAATTAATTTAAAAAACAATAAAAGGGGCTGAGCCCCGGTGGCGTAGTGGTTGTGCGCGGGACTGCGGCCCACTGGGATGCAGGTTCGATTCCAGCTCCACAGAGCAAAGGCTGGGCCTCCTACTCCCACCACCTGAGGGCAGTGATCCCTAAAAAAAAAAAAAAAACAATAAAAGGAAATTGAGGCAGTGGCAATTGGGCAGGAAAGAGAAAAGATTAAAGAAATATGAAAGTCCCCAACAGACCAACAAGGGGATTGAGGAGTTCCATCACAGCCCTGAGAGGGTGGCAGCTGTGTAGGTGCTTAAGCAAAGTCTTAGGGCCAACTGAGGTAGCTCAGGGCCCACCAAGGTATCCCGGAGCCACTCACAATTGTGGTGGGTGTAAAGGTAAGCACCAATCAGCCACAATGGTGGTAGGCCAAAAGTTTATAACTCTGTAAAACCTAGTGAACCTGAGTCTACTTCTCTCCTTCTCTGCCCCAGAAGAATGGTACATTCCTCGCATTGGCTCTCCTGCTTTGATTTCTGTGGAATCCCTCTAGTGTGTGCTACTTGGTTGCCATCTGACCACCTTCAGGGGTTTTTACTTCCTGAAGGGACAAATATGTCTACAGATATATCTTTACTTTTTCTCAGTAATGTTTTGATGCTTTCTGTATAGAAGAGTCGCATATATTTTGTTGTCAGTCTCTTAATAGTTCATACTTTTGGATGCTATTATATGTAATAACTTTACATTTTTGACAAATAATTGCTAATTATACTAAAATAATTTTTACATATTGACCTTGCCTCTTACAAACTTTCTAAATTTATATATTAATTCTCTTAGAGAAGTAATCCACCCTTAGAATTGTTTGTTAAAACAATCATTACCCTGTGAAATACAATAACTTTAATAGTTTCTTTCCAAAATCCATGCCTTATGTTTTTGTATCTTGTCTTATTGTAATGGCGAGGCAATCTGGTACAATGTTAAAAGAAAATAGTGTAGGTGAAATGACTTGCTTCATTTCTAATTTTCAGGGAGAACATTTTATCTTTCTCCCAGTAACCGTGATGCCTGTTATGGTTTATTAAGTGCATTAGTATTTGTAGTTTCTAAATGGATTTTGTTATGAATCAGTATTACATTTTGTCAATTTTTTTCCTAAGCTATTGAAGTGATTATATTTTTTAATATTTGTTTTTAGTCTGATAGTGTGGTGAATTCATATATTTTTTTGGATGATAAGCCAACCTTGAAATAAAATCTAGTTGCTATGATATTATTGTTTTGGGTTTTTGTTTTTTTTTTTTACAGATGGTTGTATTTGATTTTTGGCAATGATTCCTTTGGTACTTATACATGTACATTTAAGTGGGGTCAATCTAAAATTAAAAATTTTGTGATGATTTCAATATTATGTTGGATTATTTTGGCTTCATGAAATAAGATGGACAGTATTGTCTACTTCTAGTTGTATAGTGAGGTTGCACAGCAAATATGGGATGAATGATAAAGTAGGGATAAAAGCAGACCTCTTTTTTGTTAAATCATTTTATTGGGGGCTAATACAGCTCATCACAATCCACACAATACTCATGGAATACAAAGCACATTTGTACATTTGTTTCCATCATTCTGAAAATATTTTCTTTCTACTTAAGTCCTTGGTATTAGCTTGTCCTTTTTCCAATCCTTCCCAAATTCCCCTCCCTCATGATAATTTCTTATTATTTTGTCATATCGTACAGTGTCTGATGTCTTCTTTTGCCCAATTCCCAATTTTCCATATATCAGGGAGGAGATTGTATGTAAATCCTTATAATTGATTCCCCCTTTCTACTCGACCTTCCGTCCATCGTCCAAAAAGCAGATTTCTTTTTATGCATTGTTACCTAATCAATTCATGTTAGCCTATGAATTTTTTTTTGCATCACTGCCCTCTGGTGGAAGTGGGAGGCCCAGCCTTGCTCCTAGAGAGCTGCTGCTGGATTTGAACCAACAAACCAGTGGGAACTTATAAATTTTTGCATATTTCTCCAAACACAGGACCAGCAATTCTCTGTACTCAGAAATACTCACACAAAGTATTGATGGGCCTAGAAAATGTTATCTAAGGGCTTGGACAGGGGATGATGCCAAAGGTTTATATTACAAGCAAAGAAAGAAAACAACCCAAACCCTACATAAAATATTTGATTTTCAATGATCTGTTTCCATCTAATCCTGCAAAGGTTTGAAAATTAAGTATATCCTTTTCATAAGCCAGAGAATTATTTTTTCACTCTCTAGGTTTTATTAAATTCCACTTCTCTCTCAATGAAACTGCCTTATTCTTATCCAGCATAGCACAGTTACATCATTTTAAATAAAATGTTGGCCGCTCTGAAGGTGCATACATCCTTCCTCAGTAGATTACTTTTACTTCCAAGAACAGAACAATATCTTTTTCCATATAATGACAGTTATTTTTTTCAAAAAAAATTCTGATACCAGATGATAAGAAATGTTTACTACATAAGTAACCACCTGAAAAATGTATCCATATGGCATATTTGAAGAAATGTCTGATTGAATCTTCAGAAATCTCAGTCCTCAACAACATGCCTCTGAGTTCCTGGGTAGAAAAATACCTCCATTGGGCTCTTCAAACCTTCTACACTTCTTGGTGCCACCTGGAGAAGTATTAGGGAATTCTTGGCCTTTCAATTCTTGATTAAGCACATGTGGAACTATTGTCTAACATACTTTCCAGACAGACGCTGAAGATTGCTTTGATATTAACCAGAGCAGCATGTCAGGGGTTAGAGTCTTCTATCTTTTCTTGATATGGTGACAAAATTTGTGGATTGGGGAATCGAACCCCTGGGTTCTATGGTGCTTCTGTCATTAACCTGCTGTAAAGCCTGGCACGGTTTATTACCATCCAGATCCACACTTTTTCAGACATGAGATGCAACAGATGGCTTGGATATATAAGTCTAGAATCTAAACTTAAACTTTAAAGGCTATCCGAATATTAAAATCCTTTGAGCTTATATAAGTAAGATATATGCCTCAACATTTTACCTACTATACCCTCAAACTCCCACATATATTAGGCCATGTTGAGAGAATAAAGTCCAGGGAAGAGATTTTTTTCTTGTTTGCTGCAGATGTAGGTTTGAATATTTTCTGCACTTCTTTCCTGACTTTGAACAAACCATGTCCCTCCTCTAGTATGTGATCTTCTGCCTGGTAAATTGGGAGCCAATAATTTCTACCTCAAATAATTAGCAATAAGAATGTACCTTCGAGGTTCAAGCACGCTGACAACCACATAAACAGTCCACTTCGGAAGCCCTATAGCGATCAGTGTACTCAGTGTCTAGGAGGACAAGTGTGGGGATTCAGGTGAGTAAAAAGACTCCGGGAATAGCCCAGAGTACACCCTTGGTCTGGTAGGCAATCTTCTCTCACATCTAGCCATGCTCTGGAACTCTGGGGACCAACAACATTGTCTCTGCGTCTCACCTGCCCATGCTGGCCATACTACTTCAGACCTCATCACAGCCACCACCTGTTAATTGGCCCCCTTATGCTCTATTGTTGTACCCAGAGCTAGCCAACAGCCATATTGAATCCCCCACAGCCACAACTGGAACAACACACATGACCAATTAGCCCATGGGACTCTTCACCATGAGCTGCTCCCTCCTCCCACGGTTCCCTTCTACAAACATGGTGTTGGATCCTGTCAACGAGCTCGGGTTCCTTCCACCATTCACCTATGACCCCAGTGGCTGTGGATAAACCCTGTCTTCAGTCCACATGCAGTAAATTTAATCATCTCTGGCTTCAGCAGCTTGCCTCACTAATCTCTGACACCTCTCACACCCCTACAGCGGTGGCAGCTCCTCTCCTCAGCCACTTATAATAGAAGCAGCACATCTGCACAGCTCTCCCTGCCCACAGTAGTAGCAGCACTCCCCACCATTGCCTGGCAGCCCCTCCCCAGAACAGTGGGGGTTGCTCTCCTCCTGTCACCCTCTGCAGCATCAGCTTGTGCCTCTGTAGAGGGCCCTGCCCACGGATGTGGCAACTGCAACTACCTCTGCCTGGCAAGTCCACTCTGTGGCAGTGGGACCTTCCCTAATGTCACCTGGTACACATTCCCTCAGTAAGGTTTTCCCCTGGGAAACTGCACCAGCAGCAGTGGGGCTGTCTCTTCTTTCTTTTGGCATGCCCTCCCATGGCAGCAAGGTCTCCTCTACCATCATCTTCAACTTGGGACCTTTTGTTAAAGGCCAAAAATTGTGGTCTGGTAGGCCATACCACAATTGTGCCCAAGCTGGTATATTCAGCCCAGAAGCATAGCTAACAGTTACCAGACTCAACCCAGTTACTGAGGCTTTCCCACTGCCATCAACCAATGAGTTCCCGTGGCATACTGCTTACAAAGCAGTCCAATCCATCATCATACTAGGCCACTGGATGCCCTCAAAAGCATTCTTACCAGTCACTTGAGCAACTCAGGGTCCTTTGGTCTCCCAGAAACATGACATCCAGATCTTTCAAAATGGCATGCAAACAGCAGCATACTGGAACATCCATCATCAAGAAAGCAAGAAAGAAAAAACACGACAGCTGATCTAATGGTGGTCATAGAAGAATCAGACCTGGATCTAACACACACGCACACACGCACACACACACACACACACAAAATCTTCAGAAGGCCACTTGGAGTAATACAGGATATGAAGGATGCAACACAGAATACAGATGCAATGATAGAGAAAATGAAGTACTTGATAGAAGGGATGGAGTCCCACAACAAAAGGAAATACAGGTAATAATTGATGAGGTAACAGAAGCTGCACACTAGATCACAGATCTCACAAAAAAAATTAGAAGAGGCAGAGAACCCTATCAGTGATCTCTAAGACAATCAGTCAAACTTCAACAAATGGGAAACAAAGGAAACCTGAGATCAATGACAGGTGCTATGGAGAGAATAATATTTGAATAATTGGTCTATCAGAAGAAGACACAATGGTGAAGTCAACAGCTAAATTTGTGGGGGAATTTATGGAAGCAAAATTCTCCATTTTGATGTATAAGAATCAGACACTCATATAGGAAACAAAGAGTACACTAGTTAGACTAAACTCCAGGAAAACTCAACAAGGCATAAAATAGTTAAATTATCCAACTTTAAGGGAAAAAAAAGAAAATTTTATGAGCAGCATGAGAATAAAAGGTGGTCACATACAATGGTGCTCAGGTTTGAATATACTCAGACCTATCAAAAGAACCCATTAAGAGAAGAAGAGAGTGGAGTAACATTTCCTGAAAGTTGAAAGGAAAACGCACCTGTGCAAGAATTCTCTATGCTGCCAAATGATCTATTAAGATAAAATACGAGTTAAAAGTCTTTCAGTACAAGTAAAATCAAAGACTACACCATAAGATACCCAACCCTGAGGAAAATCCTTGCTGACTAATTATGGTCAGAAGACCAAATCCTTTAAGTACAAGCAGAGACTGTCCTACAGCACAACTACATCTAGAAGGCCAATAATGATTACCAAGATAACATGGCCCCAGAGGGAAAGGAAGACAAGAATGAAGGCCCCAAACAGTGTATTATCCTCAAAGTATTAGTAAACTAGGAAACAGTGAGAATAATAAATAAATATATGCCTACAAAAGACCTGTGCAATTCATCAAACCATTCAAAAGATGTAACAAGAAATCACAGATTCAACAGTCATAGTACTTGTCTTTAATACACTGCTATCAGAGGAAGATAGTTCACTGGGGAAGAAACTCATCAAGGAGGCTACAGAACTAAACTCTACCATTAGGCTACTGAACTTGATAGACATACACAGCACATTTCATCCAAATGGGAAAAAAATTACATTCCTTTCAAGTGTTCATGGCTAGTTTTTGAAAATAGACCACGTGCTGGGGCACAAGTCAACCCTGAGTAAATGAAAACATAGAGATTATTCAGATGTCCTTCTTGATCACCAACCCATAAAGCTGAAAGTTAATAAAAGGACAACCAGAAAAATGAGGGCAAACAATTAGAGGATTAATAGCATTTTCCTGCAACATGAATGGGTACTGGCCCAGATTGGAGAGAAGTTTATGAATTTTCTAGAAGTTAATGAGAATGAGAACGCAACGTATTACAACCTATAGGACACTGCAAAAGCAGTTATCAGAGGTAGCCTGATAGCAATATGTACATGCATGAAAAATGAAGGGGGTCTTATGACTGATAACACTACCACAAAATCTCAAGCAATGAACAGAGTCAACAGAACAACACCTCTAATAGCAAAAAAAAAGAAATAATAAAAATCAGAGTAGAGTTAAAAAAGTGGGAAGACAAGAGAACAATGAAAAAAACTTGTGCAGCCAAAAGCTCATTCTTTGAAAGGATCACCAGACTTGACAGACCACTGGCAAGCCTACCAAGGAAAGGAAGGTGCAAACATTAATAATCAGGGTAAGGATAAAACAGGCAAAATCACAGCAAACACTAACAAGATTAAAAGGGTAATCACAAAGCTATATGAAATATATTATATGAACTCAACAACATGGAAGGCGTGGAAAAATACTTGCAAAATGTTCCAAACCTAGAATATCCAAGATAGAGGTGAAGAACTTCAACAGTCCTACAGCAAAGGAAAAAAAAAATAGATACAGCTATCAAGAAACTACTAATAAAATAGCTCCTGGACCAGATGGCTTCACAGGAGAACTTTACCAAGTATGCAAGAAAGAGCTTAGACTTATGAATTGTTAGACCATGAATTATTCCAGAGCATAGAAAAGAATAGCAAATTCCTAAATTCATTTTACAGAGCAAGTATAACTTTGGTACCCAAACAGGGCAAGGATACCACAGGAAAAGAGAACTACAGACATATCTCTAATGAACATTGATGCAAAGATCCTTAATAAAATATTGGCCAATAGAATACAAAAGTATATAAAATATATAATCCATCAGGTAAGGTTCATCCCAGGGATGCAGGAATGGTTTAACACCTGAAAATCTATCAATACTATACACCACAGAATCACATGATAATATTGAGAGAAGCATAAAAAGCTTTTGACAACATCCAACACCCATTCTTAATTAAGAGACTTAAGAAGATAGGAATGGAAAGGAAACTCCACTACTTAATACAAGCTATGAAAATCTAATAGCCAACATCATAGTCAATGGAGAAAAGATGAAAAAAATCCCACTAAAAAAGGGGACCAGACAAGGATGCCTCTTGTCCCCACTTCTATTCAACATGGTACTGAAGGTCCTAACTAACAATATAACAAAACAGAGGAATTTTAAAAGTATTCAACAGTGGGAGGAGGAG
Organism: Nesogale talazaci; assembly: GCA_004026705.1. Lineage (NCBI taxonomy): Eukaryota > Metazoa > Chordata > Mammalia > Afrosoricida > Tenrecidae > Nesogale > Nesogale talazaci. The sequence goes on from PVJH01000635.1 coordinate 65,808, forward strand.
GTGAAACTATCATTATTTGCAGAGGTGAAACTATCATTATTTGCAAATGACAAGATTCTGTACATTGAAAATCCCAAAAGTTCCCCAACAGGAATACTGACAGCAATTAAGGAATATGGAAGAGTGGCAGGATACAAAATCAAGAAACAAAAGTCTATTTGTTTGCTGTTCACATTAGACCAGACCATGGAAGAGTAGATCAAAAAGGTGTTTCTTTCACAATAGCCAAGAACAAATTGGAATATCTAGGGATATAATTAACCAAAAAACCAAAAACTTATATAAGGAAAACTATAGGAATCTACCACAGGATTCCAAAAGCGACCTCCAAAATTGGAAGAATAGCCCATACTTGTGAATTGGAAGATTCATTATAGTAAAGACATCAATCTTACCCAAAACATATTATAATTTTAATGGTATCCTGGTTCAAATACCAACAATCTTCTTTAAAGAATTGGAAAAAAACTGACCACTAATTTCATATGGAAAGGGAAGAAGCCCAGAATTATCAGAGAACTTTTCAAAAAGGACAACCCGATTTTAACACATAATACACATCCACAGTGGCCAGAGCGTGGTACTGGTTTAATTACAGGTGCTCAGACCAATGGAAAAGAACAGAAAATCCAGAAGTAAAGCCATCAGCATATAGGCAGCTGATCTTCAACAAGGACCCAGAAAGCATCATGATGGAGGCAGATGTCTTCTTTAACAAGTAGTGTGGAAATCAATGGATATTCAGATGTAAAAAATGAAACAAGGTTTTTAACCTCATCTCATGCACAAGAACAAACTCAAGGTTGATCACAGACCTAGAAGTAAAACCCCTAACAATCAGGACCAGCAACAAAGGAATTGAGACAAACCAAAGAACCTGGGCCCCGGTGAATGCATAGGGTTAACTGCAATGGTTAATGGTACACACACAGATGAGCCTATGTACATTGGAATACTGACAGAGGATTTTTAACAATGATATAATAAAGGGATTATTACTAAAATCTAGAATATCCTCCTAGCCTGCACAAAGAGGACAACAATTAACCCCATAAGGAAGTTGGCAAAACACCGAATGACCTGAACAGTCATTTCACTAAGGAGGAGTCCTGACTGGTCCATAAACATATGAAAAAATGCTCCCCAATCATTCGCCGCCAGAGAAATGCAATTTAAAACAACCATCAAAAACCATACAACATCCTCAAGGTTAGTCCAAATCAGAAAATCAGAGAGCAACAGTTGTTGGATGAAATGTGGCAAGATAGGAACTCTCTTCCATTGCTGGTGGTTATGTAGATGTTGCAGTCATGTGCTTATGTTAATTTCATGATTAGATGTGGCGGTGGAGTCTAGCCTGTTAATCTGGAGATAGCATTTGAGTAGCCAATGAGGCCTCTGTGTGTGCATGGCTTTCTCCTAAGACTTCTGGGAAATCTCGTGAAATTTCCCTCGTGAAGATGAGAAGCTATCTCCCCAGTTTTTGGGAGTTAGTTTCAGAGAGGATGAATCACAGACAAGACAAGATGGCAGTGTCTGAGGAGTCGGAGGAGAAGCCACGTGGCTTTGCCTTGATGGAGCCAGACTTCTGAAGCTGGAGAGGCCATGTGGGCAACCCTGCCAGGGATGAGTTGCTTCGGTCACCACTGGATGCTGTTGATGGATCCTGAGCCCTGGAAGTGAGGAGCCATGAGGGGACCCCTGCCGGTGCCAGGACTCTGCACCCACTGACCTGTGATTTTGTGAGTCAGAAGGAGACTTTGTAAACTGATATCGGGCATATGGGTTAATATCGGAATTATGATTTTGTACTGGACTGTATTGGGATGCTTTCTTAATGTCCTATTTCTTTTATATTTAAACCTTTTCCTTATATCCATATGCATGTCTATAAATTTTTTCCTCTAGTCTATCCAGACTAACACAGTAGATATGTATAGCCTCTGTGGAGAGTGATATTTAAAGTAAATGGAAATCAATCCGCCTTATGGCCCAGTTATCCCTCTACAGAACCTATGGTCAGAAGAGGTAAAAAAAAAAATTAACAACAACACCTAAATTTCCATTGATAGACCAATTGAATTAGTAAACTCTGGCACATACACACAATGCATATAATTTCATGAGAAGAGTTGGAGAAAATTATGCTAAGAGAAGTCAGCAATCACAAAAGGACAAGTACAACTTGAGTACCCTCAGGTAAGTATGATCAGCACAGAAGGTATAGAAACAAAAAGTAACAAGTATCTCACAGTTATGCAGGTTGCGATAGAGGCAGTTGGGTAGAGGTTAGACCAAACCCTAAGATGTACATGTCAATCCAACACAAAGAGTGGAAACAGGGTGAAGAAAAGGGGAAGAGAAAGGAGATGATGGCATTGTGGGGAGCAGGGCACTAACCCAGCCAGTGGGAGAATATTGGTTACGTATCTACAGAATTGGGAGTGGCATATAGACTCCACCACAACACACCAAATGATGAGGGCAACATAACCATGTGGAAAAATGTATGAAATGATTGGGCTACAGGGCCAGCCCCAACCAGAGTCAAACTGACCCCCTCCCTAGAAGCATGTGAGATAGAGAACAACACTAACCTACACGCTGGGGAGAGGGGTCGGTATATCCTACCCACCAGGAAGCAAACCAAGAATGAAAAAGAGAAAGGAACAGTCTAGATTCCCTATCAACAAACCAAGTCCAGTGGATGAAGTCCCTGCATGGGGCTGCTAAGGCACAGATGGGATTGTAGGGCCTATACCAACTCAAGACATGTTGTCCCCACAGAGGGCATGCAATGGAGAGTTAGTGCTGTCTGAATCCCCATAGTAGGATGAAACAAGAAGAGAACATAATAGATCAGCAAGAAAAGCAGAGCAAAGTTACAAAGTGTGTCAGTCCGGGTTGGCTAGAAGAACAAATTCAAGGACACGCATATCGATATAAGGAAAGGGTTTATACACAAAAGGAATGTGACACTAAGAAGGCATCCCAATCCAGTCCAGTACAAAGTCATATGTCCGATATTAACCCATATGCCCGAAATCAGTCTACAAAGTCTCCTTCCGACTCACGAAGTCACAGGTCAGTGGGTGCAGTATCCCGGCGCTGGTCGGGGTCTCCTCATGGCTCCTCGCTTCCAGGGCTCAAGGTCCATCAACAGCAAGCTGCCCAGCTTCAGAGGTCTGGCTCCATCAGGGCAAAGCCGCGTGGTCTCTCCTCCAGCTCCTCCAGCTTCTCAGACACTGCCATCTTGTCTTTTTCATTACTCATCGCCTCTGAGACTAACTCCCAACAACTGGGGAAGAAAGCTTCTCATCTTCACGAGGGAAATATTGCGAGATTTCCCAGAAGTCTCAGGAGAGAGCCTTGCCCACATAGAGGCCTCATTGGCTACTCCATGGCTATCTCCAGATTAACAGGCTAGACTCCACCCCTACATTTCAATCATAAAATTAACATAAGCACATGACTGCTACACAAAGTCCCTGAATAGCCTCTCAAATAGACTTCAGGTTAGGAGGGAAGTTCCTGGAAATCCCTCAGGACCAGGGGGAGCAAATGGTAAAGATCAGGGGACATACCAGGAGACACATGTTTCTTAATTTAGTTTTTTTTTATTTTTAATTTTCAATCTTTTGTTTTCTTTTTGTTTGGTTCATGTAATTTCTGGGCTGCCTACTTATATAAGATAGGCTTAGGAAACAACCTTGAGGAGAAACCAACAGACCGATGGTCTCGGAAGGAGTTGTGGGAAGAGGGAGGCAGAGGAAGGGGGTGGTGAGCAAACAATGTCATAGAAAGGGTAACAACTTGGGAATTAAAATCAACAACAAGGAGGATATAGGTCCTGGAGGTATTAGAGTAACAGCAATCTAGCTGAGAAGAATTACTAAGGGGTAAAAGTAGGCAAGTGTGATGGTGGGGCAGGAGGAAGGTGTAAAGAAACAGGAATGATCTAGGAAGTAAAGTAAGGATAGAGGTATAATCATAAGTGTGTATTTATGTAAAGACATTAATTCATCAAAATAGAATGTATTGGCATAAGTACATATATTTATATGGCAATTTATCAAGGTACTGGATGGATTCCAGGCCTCTGCTCATGCCACCCCTTCATACAAGAACACTTTGCTCTAACAAAATGGCATTCTGTGATGCTCACCATTCTGACACAATAGCTGAAGACAAGATAGGAGCTTAAGCAAATATGGTGAAGAAAGCAGATGGTGTCCAATAATTAAAAGATAGAGTGTCTTTAAGGCTTGAAGTTAAGCAAGTGGTCATCTAGCAGAGGAGCAACAAGTCGACATAGGAGAAACACACACTACCTGGTGTGATCATGAAGTCATCAGGACCTGGTAACAGGCATCAGAAGACCCATAACAAACAAACAAACATACAAACAAAAAAAAATCCATCTTGTTTAGAACAAATGAGTCAGAACAGAGATCAAAAACCATCTGACAATGGGCCATCCCCTTACAGAGGGTCACAGGGAAGGGATGAGTCAACCAGAGTGCAGCAAAGCACTGATGAAACACACGATATTCCTCTGGTGCTACGATGCTTCCTCATCCCTCATTCTTATGACCTCAGGGCTGCCTCTCACTTTAGACCAGATCTGAGTATGTACACAGATACACATAAGAGATAAGAGCTCAGGACACATGGGATTCAGGAACAGGAATGGGAATAGTGATACCAGAAGGATAGATGGAAAGTGGGGAGAGGAGTGGAGAAAGTGGGAACCGATTGCAATGATCAGCACATAATCACACCCCCTCCTTCAGGGGGATGGACAACAGAAACCAAGGGAGACAGAGGTCAATGTAAGATATGAAAATAATAATAATTTATAACTTATCAAGGGGTTACGGGGGGAGGGGGAGGGAAAAAAAGGAGCGGATACCAAGGACTCAATAGAAAGTATATGTCTTTAAAAAAAAAGAAAAGAAATGCCTAGAAAAGAATGATGGCAACATAGATACAGATATGCTTGATACAATTGATATATGGATTTTTATAAAAGTTGTAAGAGCGGCTGAGCCCCCGTGGCATAGTGATTAAGTGCGGGACTGCGACCCGCTGGCTTGGTGGTTCAAATCCAGCAGCAGCAAGGTTGGATAGCTCCCACGACCACCAGAGGGCAGTGATGCCCCCAAACAAAAAAACTACCCACCCTCAAAAAAAAAGTTCTAAGAGTTCCCAATAAAATGATCTTCTAATTAAATAAAAAATAAGAATATATCTGAATGTATCTATTTTGCTTCATTGGAAAGGCCCAATACATTTTGAGTTATTTGTTCCTACTGAATCTTCCTGTGGTGACTTTAAATCATGTGCTGCTAATGCAAAATTCATTGTTTTAACTGTTATTCAATATTTCTTATATAAAAACACTGTTCTGGGATCTGAGGCAATAAAGATGTGAAAGGCAGCAGTATTGCCACCAAAAATAACCTAAGAGAGTAACCCCCCCCTTACATACAAGAGAGCTTAAAACTTTCATGGAATACTTAAATCACTTTTTAATTTATTATTTCCACATACATTTTGAAATTCCCTCATAAACACAAAGAACTATGGTTAGCATAAAGGGGTTAGATATGGGGGTGGCATTTTTCATTTGTCCTGTTGCTTTTCTCTTTCTTCTCACCTAGCTCCTTCCTGTTTTCTATCCATTTCTTTTCCTGCAGCCCAAAGTAGCTAATGGGCAGCACTATGGATAATAAGAGAATCTGTGCCATTCCATTTTTCTCCCCACATCAAGCTTAAGGCATAGGAATGTTAAACAGTGAGTCATAAAGTTCTTACAAAGTTTTAGGTTTTTTCCCAGTGAAATCATGGACCATCTGGATTTGAAGACAGCAACCTCATTCAGACACACACACTTCTCCCCTACCAGACCCTATAGACCTGCCCCCTAGGATCAGTAACACTATAAATATCCCTTAATGTTGTCATTGTAATAGCCTCCATAGAGGCAGTCAAAAGAAGATGGCCTTTCCTCCTGTAGTTCCACAGATGTCAGGTAACGTAGATTCTCTGCATGGAGGCCTTGGAGGAGATGAGAAGTGAAGCTTTGAAGTGTTTGCAAAATGATCCTGCTGCCTCCTGCTTGGAAGAAGGAATCCATTTTCCAACAGGGAACTTCCTTTTAATGTAACCACTGCAGCAGAGAAAATTTAGGATAGATAGAAGCAACCATGTTAAATAGTGGAAAGCTTTAGGACTGGTTTCAGAAGACTGTATGATGGGCAGAAAGCAACCATATCCAATATTTCAGAGTTGTAGTTTAAACCTAGCATCATTGTTGTCAGATCCTTGAGCTCCTCAGAATAGAATTGTACTACACGGGGTTTTCAGTTATTGATTTTTAAGGAGCTTACCAGGCCTTTCTTTCATGTCATTTAGGATTAAACTTGAACATCCAAATCATCTGAGCATGTCATTGATTGCATGTCTGCATTCTTTCTCAAATGGACAAGAAAAGCCTTTACATGTGAAAAACAGGAAACTACTTTTTGCTCTGTGCTGGAACAATCTCAACTTCTACCAGTGAATGGAAAATTTGCACCCTTAGAGCCAATCTTGCTTTAGAAGTAGAAAGCACTATTCTTTCCTTCTTCTATTAGGCATATCCCCAACCTAGAGGATCGATAGACTTTGTACCTCAAATTCGATTCATTGCCTTTCTTCCATCTCCAGGAAAACTCCCATAATTGAGGACTTGGACAATGGAAATCTCGAATCTCCCAATTGCACAATGGAAATATCTTTCTAATTAGTCAACATTTTCACTCTTTTAAAAAATATTTTCACTCTTATTCTCTTTAATTCATTCACCACCCAAATGAACAGCCTGAATGATCTTTTGAGAAACCAGATCAGACTATACTATTTTCCCGCTTAAAAAAACTCTTCATGATCTGAATTCTACCTTACAAATCTGGTTGGACCAGAGGATATACACTGGTACACATAGGAACTAGAAACATGGGGAATCCAGGACAGATGATCCCTTTGGAACCAGTGGTGAGAGTGACAACACTGGGAGGATGGAGAGAGGGTGGAGCAGAAAGGGGGAGCTGATTATAAGGCTCTATGTACAACCTCCTCTCTGGTGGGCAATGGGACACATCAGACAGTGTTCTACAAGACAAAATTATAATGGTTTATAGATTGTTAAGTGTTCATGAGGGAAGAGGGAACAGGGAGGAGGTGGAAAAAAGAGGAGCCAATAGCAGGGACTTAGGTGGAAGGTAGATGGTTTGAGAATGATGATGGCATCAATGATACAAATGTGCTTTGCATACAGTGGATATATGGATGGATTGTGCTAAGAGCTGTGTGAGCCCCCAATAAAATGATAAATCAAAAACCTCTTCCACTCTATCTAACATAAGCTGCAAAAAATAATAATGAATTCTCAATGGTGAACTTGCTTTCTAGTATAGCTTCAGCTCCTTTCTCCATCTGACCTTCTTATGGCTCTATTTCTGTTATTTTAATTGTGATTGTTAGGTTTATTGTGCCAACCTTGTCAATAGGAACATGTGGCATTAATAGGGTTGCAGTTTAACTGGAGGACAAAAAGATAAATGGCTCTGCAAGCACCGACTCCCCCACCCCCACCTCTGAGAGCATGCTGGAGTGTGCTGCCGCTTTAGCTAGTTCTCTACTTCAGTCTGTGAGCAATACTACTCTTGGACCAAGTCAACTTGTGGATTGTGTTGCTAGAGCTTGAGGCTCCTTCAAGACATGCTTTACTATGCTGTTGGTGTGTACATCACTTGAGCGTCAGACTGGTGGATTCTGTCACCTTGCATTGCTTGAGGTCAAGATCTCAACTGGGCCTGCTATACTAGGTTCCAGAGCTATTGACAGTTGGTGACCCACCTTGCTATTTACTGCCTGTGAGAAGATTCTACTTCCCTTGCCTGATGAAAGATTCCACTGTCTCCTTCCTTGACCTTGGAACTGAGGTGCACATGAGTTGAAGGACTTCCATTAATTTTACTGTTCCACAAAAGTAAGTTGAACTGAACCCTCTATACTGCTGCTAATTAATTAGTCATCACATTCCTTCTCATTGTATAAATATCTATCTATCTATCTATCTATCTATCTATCTATCTATCTATCTATCTATCATCTATCTATCTATCTATCTTCATCATCATCTATCTATCTATCACCTCGCTATCTATCTATCATCTTCTAACTATCTATAATCATAAGTTTTCTGGTTTTGTTTCTCTAGAGAATCCTGCCTAACACACTAATTTATGCTGGCCATGGGCCTTTGTGCCATCACCTTTACCTGGAACACTTCTTCTATCCTTTACCTAAGAAATTCATACTAATCTCTTAACTTAAGTGACAATTCATCTGAGATCTTTGTTAACTACCTTCCAAGTTTACATTGCTTTTCCCTCTGGGCACACACACACAGACACACGTTAGTACATGGAAAGCATACAACCTCCCTGTACAACTTTTCTGACTTTAAACCCATTGATATTTCCTTGTTCTATTCAACTGACCAACACTTGGTCTAGAATCAGCTTCTGCATGTTTACAATGAAATGTTCTAGATTTCCCATTTTCATCATGTTATTCATAGATTATGGTCCAGATTATCAAATGTCAATGCATCGGCAATAAGGTACAAATAAATATCCTTCTGGAATTCTTTGTTTTGAGTAAGGTGACCAGATGTCCCACATTTTAACAATTTAACAATGTCTTGCGGCATTTTAAAATTAAAATAAATATATTGCAATACTATTTTTTTTACATTCTATGAAAGTTTTTGTTGCTCCATATAAACCAAATTTTTAATCAAGAATCCCCCACCTCACCCCCAATCAATGGTGTCCCGCTTAAAATCTGGTCACTTTAGTTTTGAGTCAAGATCCTTCTGCATTTGAGAATGATATCCCTTGTGCCTTGACTTCTGAATCCAACTCAAGTTTCTGGTAGCAGATTATGGACTATCATCAGCAAAATTTTATTTGCGTGTTGTATTAATGATATTAATCAGCATTTTCAACATTCTTTTGGATCACCTTTCTTTGGAATGGACACATGTAGATAGGTTCTCTTTCAATCAGTTGGCCAAGTATCTGGCTTCCAAATTCTTGGCATAGACTAGTGATTACTTTCTGCGCTGTATGAGTCCCTTGAAATATTTCCACTGGTGTTCTGTAAATTCGTTGAGCTTTTGTTTTTTCCCACTTCCTTTAATACAGTTTGAACTCCTTCCTTTCATACTGGTAATTCTTCAGAAGAGCACTGTAATCAAGTTTCTTTATTTAAAGAAGTTATTAGGGGGTTTTAAAAGACTTCAAAGGATATTTTTGGTTTAAGGTTGATTAAGGTTAGTGTGTTACTAGGGAAAACTAGCCTTTCTCTGGTGTCATCAAGAGGTATCTCATGTGGCAGAATGTGATTCCAAGCTTATTCTGTTAGCTCAGCAGTATCTGATATGCAATCACCTAGGCCAATTATTCTTAATTGGATACCAGTTTGTATTCTAGGAGTCATTTGGCAATGTCTGGAGACACTTTTTAATTGTCTTATCCTGGGGATTGTGGACAACTTATCCATTTGATCTCACTTCTGCCCAATTCAAAAATTGTTCTAGTTTTTAATATTTTCTATTTGATTGAGGTTTTGCTCTGTTTTACTTTATTGTTTGTGGAAGTCACCAAATCTGGTGTCAATTTGAGGATTAAGAGTGTGGGGGTGGATTCAAGCCTGTCAATCTGTAGATAGCCAATGAGATCTCTGTGTGGGCATGGCTTTCTTTTGAAAATTCTAGGAAATCTGGTTGTATTTCCCTCTTGGAGGTGAGAGACTCACCACTCAGTCTGTTGGAATACTCTACTGACAAGGCACACGACTGACACTCTGTGAGACATCTGAGATACGAAGCCACATGAACCTACCCTGATGGAACCAGACCTATGAAGCTGGAAAAACCATGTAGATACCTCTTTCAGTGCTGGGATGCTTACAACAGCACTGGATCCAAAGACGTTCTTCCCAATGACCTGTAATTGTTCTGCATTTTATGTCATTGCATGTGCCTCATAAATCTGAAGAAGACTTTATAGTTTGGTGTTGGACATATGGGCTAATATCAGACTTGTGGGCTTAGACTGGACTAGGTTGAGATGCTTTCTCAATGGTCATTTCCTCTTGTATATAACTCTCTCATATATATGTGTGCGTATATATATATATACGCACACATATATATCTATGGATTTGTTTCTCTAGTCTACCGGCACTAACACATTGTTGTTGGTTTCTTTTCTTTTTTGCTTTTTGTTTCTTTGTATATGAAATACAGATAGGTAAATTTTTAGAAACAACATATGTGTCAGGAGAGGTTGGAGGACAGGAGGAGCTAATAATGAGTACAAAAATGAAGAAAATATTCTAAATTTGATTGTGGTGATGATTGTACCATTCTTCTTATTATATGTGTTGTACTGGGTTGATCAGAGAAACAAATCCAGAGACACTATTAGATGAATAAGAAAGAGTTTTATATCAAAGATTAATTATATATTAATAAAATGTGCCAGTCCAGATCAAGTCCATAAGTACAATATTAGCCCCTATCATATGTCTGATATTAATTCATAAATACCTCTTCAGACTCATGCAGTCCATGCAATGATGTAAAATGCAAGAGGATCACAGCCCAGTGGGTGCAAAGGTTATGAATCCCATGACAGTAGAGCATCTGAGGGTTCTAGAAAGTCTCAATGTGGTTCTGCATGGCTTTTCAACAGGAAGATGAAAGCAGAGAGAGAGGGGGGCTGACCTTCTGTGAGCCATTTCTCTTGGTGGCCGACCTGATTGACAGGCTAAACTCTGCCCACATGTTCCGATGGCAGGCATGTTGGCACAAAAAGCCAGACTTTCACACTATGAGCCAGTGATTAAATTGTATAATATATAAATTATATGCCAATAAAACTTTTTAAAAAGACCTGCCTCAGTGGGTTTCCAAGCCTGCAAATTTTTATGGGGTTAGAAAGATTCAACTTTTTTCTTTCTTCCCATTCTTCAGCACCTCAAATTAAAATTTACAAAATGGAAATTTTATATTCACAGTTATTTAATGCATGGCATGCACTTTTATGGTGAATTACCACAAGACATATTACTTGCAACAAATATCATTTCTATGGGTCAAGAATGTGGGTTTGCTTAACTGCATGATTGAAGGTAAAGTCAAGGTATTGGCCTGGCTCAGGCCATTGTCTCCTGGAAAAGGCTATTACTGTAGGCTCACTTATATGGGTAGACTCCAGAAAATACAGTCTCACACATGTGAATTGAGAGTCTCAGGATCTCACTGCTTGTTTATTAGTGACATCAGTTCCATTCCATGTGGGCCTCTCCACTGTGCCACTCACAACATAGAGCAGGCTTTCCTTCCTCTGGGATGAGAGATAGATAGATAGATAGATAGATAGATAGATAGATAGATAGATAGATAGATAGATAGATAGATAGAGGACTTTAGTCGCTTAATCTTAGAAGCGACATCCCAATGGTTTTGCCATCTGTAAATCCAGTGCAAACTCAGGGAGGGGATTCCAAAAGAAATATCATAAAGTTGTGATCTTTGGGAGCCAACTTAGAGGTTGCTTGCCCAAACCTATTTCTCCTATGGCTCATATATGAACTTCAATCCTTTCAGCTGATCCACCCAGAACCTCAAGAGTAAACCTTTTTTTGTCTTTTCCCAACAACTCCTTGGCCATATGGCATTTGATCTTATACTCATATGAATTATATATTCATGGTTTCTCTCAACATTGTTAGCTCATTGTAATTCTCATGTATATGTTAATAGTAATACCAGCTATCTGTGTGTGTGCTTACGTATCACTAGGTGCACAATTCATATGGATAGAAGGCTAAATGATACACTTTTCTCATCTTTCCCCAATCTCTAGATTCAGCATCTGGAGCATACTAGACATTCCATAAATTTTGTAAAATAAAAGAATGAGTGAATTCACAACACATTTAGATTGCTTAAATATACTATTTGTCAATATTCACAGAATTATAAAGTGGGCTTTGTCACATTGGGCAGATCAGAAATTGAGGTTTAGAAAAGTTAAGCTATTTGCACCAGTTTGTGAAATAGTATTATTCATATCTAGCAATATTTTAAAAGTAATTGATAAACTCTAAGGCATTTTAGATATGCAAGATGTTATCATTAGAATCTCTTTTACTCTTGCTTTAAGTTTTTTCATCTTCACAACCTCCTCCCAATTCACTCATGCTTCATATACAGACAGGAAGAAACATCATTTCAAGAAAGGGAGAAGGTAATACTATTAAATGACTGCCAAGGGATCTGAGAAATGGATTTTACAAGCTGGTTCAATTGAGCTCACTAGGGGGGTGGCGATGCCTTAACAGAGATCCTAGGCCCACCACATACTACTTTATAGCCTGAGAGAGGTGATGACACCATTTAGTGTTGGCGTTTGGCTTCACTGAAGTCATGGCATTGTCATTAGTAATTCAGAATAAAAGCCTGTAGTGGGGTAAGAAATCACATCGGAAGGAAAAGACAAAAGAAAGAAAGAAAAGACATAGAATTCTATCTTGAAAGGGAAAGAAGAAAAGACTCAGGCACAAATAGGTAATATTGACCTCTGTCTCCAGCCTGTAACCACAACATGCTTGTATCCTCCACTTTCTGTGAAGAAAAGGCAGTGACTCAATGATTTCCAGTTTTGAAAGCTCTTCTTCATACATCTTACTTCATAATCTCATATTAATAAGTAAATCAGAGGACTTAGGTCCTTGTTCTTAGGTGCAAGCAATGTTGTGTCATCTGCAGTTGGCTAGTGAGTCTTCTACCCTTCTTGATTCCAAGGTCTTCTGAGATTATTTGCTCAGCATGCAGACTGAATAAATATGGTGCATGGATACAGCCCACGGAAATGACATGGGGGTCCATCTCTGACCTCCTCTGGCCTTAATAATAAGGAGAATCAGCCCAAGGTTGATTCCTGCATGGTGGAGGTCAGACATGCCTCAACTTTCCAGCTTTTAATAATCCTATTCTGATATGAACCAATTCTCCCATGCCTCTCCTTGCTGGGTTTGATAATCTGCTGCCATGGCCACATGGAACTCACAGACAACAGTCCTCTTTATGGGGACTTATTTGGGAAGTTAACAGGCTACCAAAAGTCAGCATTAGAAACCATCAAGGTTACAGTCCATAGCATAACGTCTTCTCAGCTAGCAGCTAGGTCTTTCTCTTGTCCCCAGGTTCTTAGTCATGTGGCTCACTGGCCTTTACCACTGTGGGCCAGGAAAGCCACCTGCCCTTCTGCCTCGTTGACCCCTGGTCTCAGCTGCTCTGCACAGCTCCTCTGTTCCCTCTGAGCACGATGCCTTTGCTGTGCCCTGTGGTCTCCACATTATGGCATCTGCTTTCTTCTGCCACCCAGGACAGGGTTTTCTACATGCTCCGCTCCTAGCTGTTTTTTTAAATTGACAATTGATCTTGCGAACTCTCCCTTTTTCCTGTTTCTGAGAGGCTCTTTGATATTTAGAGAAATGGCAAGACTGGCAAATCCTCTCAATAGAGTGGGTTCTGAGTTGAGCTGCTACTGGGAAGGTCAGCAGTTGGAAATGGCTGGTTGCTCTATCAATTCACGATGAGGCTGTCTTATGCAGACATTCAGTCTTGGAAGTAAAAGGGGGCGGTTCTGCTCTGCTCCACTGGGTTTCAGTGAGTCAGAATGGACTAAATGACTGAGTTTTTATACTTTATTTGCATGGTTCCAGCCAATCAATTGGTGGGAATTAAAGAGAACGTGCTAGAAGAGCCATAGATAATTAATTTCACTTTACCCCAAGCCCTGCCACACGATTTTCCTGACTTTAAATCATTCAGTATTTCCTTGTGCTATTTAATAGAGTGTGTCTTGGTTGAAGTTCCATATGAGCACAAGGAATGTTGTAAAATTTCCATTCTCTATTAGGTTCTCCCTAGCTCGCATGATCTGTACAATTCAATGTGTTTACATTGTCAAGAAAGCATGGGTTTTATTGGTATTTCCTGATATTAGGTTAGACTTACCTGCCATCGGCAATGATATTCCAATTTTAGAGCCTCTTCTGAACTCAGCTTGAGCTTTTGGCAGTTCCCTATTGATGTAACTCTGCCACTATCTTTTACATTCTTCAGTAAAATTTTACTTGCAGGTAGTATTGTCAGATAATTGCCACACGGCGTTGGATCAGCTTCTTTTGGAATGATTGCTTGGCCAGGTAGCAGTCTTACAGATTTCATGGCACAAATGAGCATGTGTTTCTCAGTTTCCATCCTTTTATTGAAATTTCTCAATTGGTTTCCATCACTTTTTGGAGCCTTATTCTCCACCAGTGCCTTCTGTATAGCTTGGGCTTCTTCATTTAAGACCATCAGATTTTGATCATAGTCTACCACCTGGAAAGATGTACATTGGTCAGCTAATTTTGATACAGTGACTGTATATTCCTTTCATAATATGTCGATGCTTCCAGTGTCGTTTAATATTTTCCCCTTTTATCACATTTCAAACTGAGACATGAATATTCTCTTCAGTTCATTCATCTGCAGAAACAGTGAGCAATTTCTTTTCTTTGGGTTTTCTAGCTCGAGCTCTGTACACATTTCATTCCATCACTTTATTTTGTCTTCCCAGGTTGCCCTTTGGAATTTTCTGCTCAGCTCTTTTACATCATCATTGTTTCCATTTGCTTTAACTTTATACTTTATATCAAATATACTTTATATTCAAGAGTTAGCATCAGTCACCCTGATATCCATCTTGGTATTTTTTAAATTTCCTGTCTTGTTAATAGCCTTTTGCTTTCTTAATGTAATGTCTTGTTCAGCTCATTTGGTTTTTGGTAACTAGTGTTTGATGCATCAAATTATTTTTGAGGGAGGTCTTTAAATTCAAGTGGGATGTACTCAATGTTACATTTCTGGCTTTCTTGGATTTTCAAAATTTTACTCACCTTCAAGTTGAACTTGTATATGAGCAATCAGAGAACTCTTTCATAGTTGACCTTTGATCTTTTCTGATGGATGATCTCAAACTTCTGCATGCTCTCTTCCAACAGGTTTAGTCACGCTAATTCCTATGTATGCCTTACTCTTTGGTAAGTTCAATGTGTATAGTTTGCACATGGGTGGTAACAAAATAGATTTGCAATAGATTTGCAAGGCCATTGGCCTTGCATAATATTAACATTTGATATTCAGGGTCTTTTCTATTGCTGATGCCATATTTTCCAAGTAAAATCCTTTGTTTTTGCAAGTACATATCAATGCACCTTGATTGCATTTCCATTTCAGACCTTAATAAAACATCTTAATTTTTTTCAATTTTGGCATTCGTGGTAGTATATAAGTTTGAATGCTGTAACTGGTAATTCATCTTATTTATAATCTTATGAATGTTACCCTATCACTGATAATACTGTATTTCAGGATAGAACTCAAAAAGTTTTTGGTGATGAATATAAAATGATTCTTCAAATAGCTATTCCCAAAATAGGGGGCCATGTATTTTCTGTTTTAAAAAGTCAAATAGCAGTCATTCTTTGCTCATTAATCTTAAGACATCAATCTTTATATAGTCATTTTATTTTATATATAGCTTGTCTGTAGTTATTCTCATTTTATAGTTGAAAATTCTGAAGTTTTGCAGCTTAGAAACTTGTCCTGTAATCTGCTTACTATGAAGTCAAATTTATTGAGCCCCTCTCTGCCACACACATTTGCATATATGATTTTCTGAGCTGCTTGAAATAAAATTGTCACGCATTATTGTTTTCCCTATTTTATAGATATGGAAATTAAAGTCTGAAGACACAGAGTCATGTTTTCTGCTTAAGATCCATTGAGTTTATGGTAATGATTTTAAAAGATGGAGAGAATGGGTGTACAATTTGTAGAATGTAGCTGTGTTATATATGAAGATATTGTTCAGATAGTATATGTTTTGTAATTACATTTTTACCACTATTAAAAACCAATAAAATTTAAACTTAAAGGAAATGACATTTTGCTTGAGGTCATGATCTAAGTATATGGAAAACAAGTCTTTTAACTTTTACTGCCCAACATCTTTCCAATAAACAGATTATGTACTCAGAAAGCATAAACTGGTGTCCTTGTGATTTTTAGCTTTCAGACAGTTGATTCTCACTTATGATGACCCATGTGTATAGAATATAACAGCTCTACTGGGCTTGCAAGGCTGTGACCTTTTGGAAAGCAAATTACCTGACTTGTTTCCAAGGTACCTCTCAGTGGGTTTAAACCACTAACTTTTCAGCTAATTATGCTTAATTGTATGCTTAATTGTTTGCATCTAAGAGCTCCTAATTTAAGAAGGAGAAGAGAAAGGAGAGTAGAAATGATGTGGCAAGGACTGGAAAGGAAAAAATTGTACGGAAAATGGAGCAGCATATTCATTATTAAGAGATACATTGGGAATACCAAACTGTATCCTGTATCTTAGATTTGAACTCTCAAGAGATCATGGGATGGTGCCCTCAGATAAAGCATAAAGGAACAGAGCAAAAAAGAGGAAGCTTTTCAGTGAGAAGGAGCAACTGAATGGCTACAACAATGGGCTTAAACATAACATTTTGGAGAATTGCACAGGACCGGGCAGTGTTTTGTTTTATTATATATGTTTTGCTATGTGGATGGGAACTAACAACAACAACTACAACAACAACAACAACAACAGAAACAGCAACACTGTGTGCTACTGCTAAGTCCTCAGAGGTAAAACATTAGTGAAAACTCAGTCCCAGAAAAGGTCTTCATGGAACCATGAAGCTATAGGAACCATTCTGCCAAGAAATCCTTGAAAGGAGTTGAAGGAATAGACAAATATCCAGTTTATGTTGCCTGTTTTTCCAAATAATTTCATTTCTAACACTCTCCTTTCACCAACCTCTAATACATATACTTTTCAATCCAGCTCAAACAGACTCTGCAAGAAGATACTTTATTTTGTTTTGGGATTTTTTAAACTCCAGGGAAGACAGGGAGAATATGTCCAAACCTCTAACATCTTAAACCATAAGCATGAAAACAAAACAGCAGGTCTAAATATAATTCTCTACTCAAAGCTAAGCAAAGGCCAAAGTGAAAACAGGCAAAGTCAATTCCTTATAGCACCAAAACCTCCCAGTGGGAGATTCCCAAACTCTCCACAAATACTTGCTGCTGGCTGAAACCAAGTCTGACAATCCCTTGTTTGAACATATAATGATGTAAGAATGTTTAAGTCACTTCTTTTTTTTTTTTTTTTTTGAGTGGCAGAACCTTCCACTAGCTCAGTATCCTGCAAGGGCTCTGCTCCTGTTCATTCATTCTCATAGTGCCTGGGAGTGAAAGATGATATCCACGTGACTTGCTGATCAGGACATTGAAATGCAGAGCCTTCCACCACCCTTGGTCACACAGCAAGTCCCCAAGAAAGGCAATGGCAGAACCCAATGACCACACTCCTTGCCACACTTTCCGACCATGCCTCTGTTTAACTCACCCCTGCACGAGGGAATTTAGTTTCAGTTTTCAGTCAAATCTCCCTTCCAGAACACCACCTAATTTAATATTCCTTCTGATTTTCTGGGCAAAATTACCTGGCCGGTAGCGGTTTTCTTCATGTTTTGACTCTCAGCAACATGTTAGCTGGTGAACGCAGAGTCACATGGACGTAAGGTTGGTGAGAGCATGACAAGTCACTGACAACTCCATGGCACCGTCCAAAGGCAAACCCCCTTCCCCTTAAGAGAAGTAAGATAGTCTTCTTAGAGACAGACACACCATCCCTCCCCTTCGTTATGAATCTCCAGCGTAGGGGTGAGTGTCCACCCAGTACGGGTAACTGTAGGACATTGCCACATGACATGGATGATTTAGTTCTTGTTTATACCCTCCTAATGAGAAGCTGTCCCCAGCTGAGGGGACATCTCCCCTGGAGAAGTGGTCTTTATCATATACATAGAAGGGAGTGACACATTAGAAGCTTAGACACTCTTACTACTCCATTGCCTGGGAAGCAAAATTGTATGACTGCCTGACCTGAGAGCCACTGCCTGTCTTTGTCTTGGTGTTTGTCCATACAATATTTGTCTTGTTGTGATTGACTAAGTTCACTCAGCATAATGTTCTTCAGGTCCAATCATGACATGTGGTGCTTTGTAGTTTTATCATTATTTTTAGGAGTGCAAAGGATTCCATTGTGTGTATAGACCAAAGTCTCTAAATTTGTTCTTCTGTGGATGGGCTTTTGGGATGTTTCTAACTTCTTGTTACTGTGAACCGGGCTGGGATGAACATGAGAGTGCATGTATCTGTTCATGTTCTGCCTTGTCTCTTCCTTCTTTGAGGAATCAGAATTGATTCGATGACAGTGGAGTTTTTTTTTTTTTTTGGAGGGGTGGTAGGCCCTCCCTTATCTAAAAATTTAAGAAAGACTGCCAAGAGTTATATAGAATTTTATTATAGTTGCTCTTTGAAAGTGAGATTTTGTTTGCATTTATCTAAATCTGAAAAATAATTGGCTGAGTGTTGGTAGTCATGGGGTCATCTTTTTAAAAAAATTGCAGTCACTGCAGGACAACATTCAATATGCTGAAATATGTATTGAACAATTGCAAGGCAGGCAAATATAATTAAAATAGCATAAAAAGGATGGGGCTGAGCCCCAGTGGCTTAGTGGTTGTGTGCAGAACTGCGACCCACGGGGTTGGCGGTTCAAATCCAGCAGCAGCTCTCCAGGAGCAAGGCTGGGCCTCCTACTCCCACCAGGGCAGTGATGCCCACAAAAAAAATAGCATAAAAAGGAATTAATAGGTACTGTGACAATTAGATTTTGAGGCTTCTCAGTGAATTGGTAACTGAGGTCTAGTAATCCTCTGTGATATGACCTGCCACTATGTGATCAAAGGCCTCATGGGATCTGTTGTGAGTGGCCAAATAGCAATAGGAATATTAGAGCTGAGTGCAAAGCCCTTCATCAGGTCACTGACCTGATGCAATCCAAAGAAAGTTTCCTCAGGAATATGGCCACTTCCTGCAGAAAGGGAAGATGTGGAAATAATTGCTTGCTCTTTGCTGAGTTTGGATTTCTTTTTTCTTTTTATATTCTACTGAGTTTGAATTTTTTATCTTACTCATCAACTGCCTGTCCTTGGGACTTGAATCCACACACTGTCCTTTGACCTACTGTTTCTGCTGGCCTAAATGGCCTGCCATATTAATTTCCATCTAATCTGCCAGACTTTGGATTCATTCGCTTCTCCTCTGTAGTAAATACCCCATGGTGTTTCTGCCTGGCTGGGGTTCATCAGCTTCCCTGGAACTATGCTAGTCAGGAAATCCTTCAGTCTAACATCTGATCTACAGACTTGAACCTAGACTGTATTTTCCTGTTCTGCTGTGTGAATCATTTCCTCGATACAAATCTCTCACTTTCTAGCTCCTTCTCTCTCTATTAAAATCATAAAAGAGACTACCCAGATTTGACTAATAAATCCACTGACTCACTTAACTAGGTTTGTTTAAAATTTTGCTTATATCTACATTGGTCCAGTTTCCCAATGTTGCTAATCTAGGTACAAAATGAGGTAATAGAAATGGTGTCTACTTAACCTATTTCATAGAAGAATATGTAAATGAATTCTATGTATAAAATAACCACTTGAATAAAATAATCCAAAAAGCCAATTGTTCACCCAGGGAAAACCATCCCAAGTTTTCCTACTTTATGTCTAGGTTCATAGGAATTTGTTTCATTGACGTTTGTTTTCTCTTGTAGGGTTTTATACATATATATATATATATATATATATATTTCAAGGTGTCAAAATATATATATTTTGAGGGTGTCATAAAATTGTACACTGATAGTACTGTAACGATTAGTATCACAGAAGAATTAATCTTAATCCTGACTTGGCATTGAAAGTGCTGAATTTCTCTTGGAAGAGAGGACTTGAGGATGTCGTTAGAGATTCATTCAACCTTAGTAGAACTGAAAGTAAATTTCTAACTGTTATCATGACAATCATTCTTTAGTCCCATTATTATTTACATTATCGTCAGTAGACATTTTCAAAGACTTTTTCTTATGTATAGACTATTATTGGTGTGGTCAGTGCAACGTGTCTTTACATTACTTTCAAATTGGCTGCAGGAGCAATAAGCTGGATAAGTTGAGTTATAACTATAGTTGTGATTGTTTCTAATAAAGCCTAGATTTAAGCAACATTACTGAAAAAATAAACATGATTGCTCTCATGATTTGAATTGTGTTCCTCCAAAATATGTTTTAAGTCAGTGGTTTGGCAGTTAGGTAGTGATGTAATTTGGAGATTATGCATTGATGTAATCCTCCCCCGTGATGTGAGCTGATTTAATTGACCAATTAATTGTAAGGGGATTAAGGTGAGGTAGAACATCTTAAATCTTGTCACAGGCCTTATCTGTTGTAAGAGGAGCTTCCTTTGGGTTATCTTCTTGACCTTTTCTCTTATCAGCGATAAAAGGAGAGAGGAGCAGACCCAGAAGGACCTTACTGGAACCAAATCAGAAGAACTAGAAGCAGAGTGCTTTCTTGGGACCCAGGGTCCCTGCCCTGAGTGCACTTTTTAGACCAGGGAAAAACCGATGCGAAGACACATGGAAAGAAGGACCTTACTGGAACCAAATCAGAAGAACTAGAAGCAGAGTACATTCTTGGGACCCAGGGTCCCTGGCCTGAGTGCACTCTTTAGACCAGGGGAAAGCTGATGCGAAGACACGTGGAAATATTCAAGTGCTTTGGGCCCATAGCTTATGAAAGTAGAACAGGACCTTCCACCATAATTATCAAACAGAGAAAGACTTCTATCAAATGTTTCACCCTGAATTTGGATTTCTAACCTCCTAATCTAACTTCTTAACCATCTATTCATCTGTTTGCCATACGGTGGTGGCTTGAATATTACTGTGATGCTGGAATCTATGTCACCAGTATTTAAATTTCTAACAGTGTTACCAAGAGTGAACAGGTTTCAGCAGAGTTTCCAGATTAAGACTAGACAAGGATGAAAACATATTTTATAATTTTACAGCATTCTCAATGGACTCTGCTTCTTATAAAATGGATAAAATCTTACATGGGAAAACAAACAATTTTCACTCCTAAGAAATTAGCCGCTGAAAACCTTATGGACTATGGTAGTTATATAATCATTTGTCAATCTGAGAGGATTAAGAGTGAAGGGGTGGAGTCTAGACTGTCAATCAGGCCCGACTCAGTGAGGCCTCTGTGTAGGCATGGCCTTTTCCTGAGGGTTCTAGGACTCCGGCATTCTTTCTTCGAGGTGGGAGATATTCTCTTGCCCTGCTCACTCTCTGGGAGGCATGACACCTCACAAGACACATGGAGCTATGCTAGTGCCCTCCACAGGAGGAGCCACATGGAGACCCCTATCAGGGCAGAGGTGCTTACAGCACCACTGGGTTCACAAGACTTTCTCACCCACTGATCTGGGATCATCCTGCATTGGTGTCCACCCTGACTTGCACATAGACAGAACTGAAGCATTTTCAGATACTGAAAACCTTATGAAAAGAAACAGAATATCATTTAAGATAGTGCCAGAAGATGAGCCCAGCTGGTTGGAAGGCAATCAGAATGTGACTTTGGAAGAGCTGTGTTTCCAAAGAAGAGTTGACCATAATGACATGGATAGAATGAAGTTTGGGGGCGCTTCACTTATTGATAGGGCATGACTTAAATGAAGAAGAAAGTGCTATAATTATCCATTTATAAGAGGAACTTAGTATGTAAAAATATGAATCAAGAAAACTTGGAAGTTATAAAAATCAAAATGTAACACATAAAAATTGACATTGTAGGCATTAGTGAGCTGAAATGGACTGGTATGGGTCATTTTGAATCAGAAAATTATATGTTTTACTATGCTAGGAATGATACAGTCAAGAGGAATGGCGTTGTATTCATTGTCATAAAGGACATTCCAAGATGTATCCTCAAGTACAGTACCATCTGTGATAGGATTATATCTATCTGCATACAAGGAAATCCAGTCAATAAAACTGCTATTTTAATTTATGTACCATCAAAGCAATGATGAAGAAGCTGAAGAATTCTACAAATACCCTTAGTCTGAAATTGATCAAACTTGCAAGCAAGATGCATTGATAATTATTAGCAACAGGAATGCAAAAGTTGGAAGCAAACAGTTGGATCAGTAATTGGAAAATATGGTCTTGGTGATAGAAACAAACTTTGAGATCACATGATAGATTTTGCAAGACCCCCAATTTCTTCTTTAAGAATACCTTTTTTCAACAACACAAAAAGTGATTATATACATAGACTTTCCCAGAAGAAATACAATGACATGAAATTGATAACATTTGTGGGAAGACACAATATTAGTAGCTAAAATGATGCCGGGGCTTACTGAGAAACACATCAGCATTGCTTGCATGTCAGTTTAAGTTGAAGTGGAAAAAAATAAAAACAACATCATATTAGTATACATTTTATTGCCAAATAATTTCCCCAATTTTCTGTTTCTCTTTCCACTCTTTTAATAAAGTCTATTGAGTAAAATATTTAATATTTCAGGAAATCCCTAATCCTGTCTCTTGAGAGTGAGGGTGATAAGAATTCTCCCAGAGGCCATACAGATAGAACTTTAGAGCTATGGTTGGGATTGTGGATCTTTATCAGGATGGCACAATCAGTTAAGAACTCAGTTACTGAGAGTTGGTGACTTGAACACATTCATCTGCACCTCAGAAGAAAGGTCTGGGAATCTGCTTCTGTGCCGAAACCACAGCCTTAAAGCTGTATGGGGCAGTTCTACTTAACACCCAGAGTCACCATGAGTTGGAGTCATCAACTCAAAGGAAATGGTTAGATTTTTATTAGGGGTCACACTGCACCTATAGAGATAGCAAGTAGAACAAGGAATTCAAGGAGCTTAAGAAGAAAGAGAAAAAAAAAGAAGAAAGAGAATGCTTTGAAACTGACCGCTGTAGCAATTTATAACACAGTTTCATGTGTTTGAGCTATGTAATGATATTGTATCTTTATTGACTTCCAAGAAAATGGTGTGGGGGTATAAAGGAAGAGGGAAGCAGAGGGCAAGGGATACAAAGAAGGACAGAGAGATGAAGGGGTACAGGAAGTAGAAAGAGAAGACATGAGTAACTACAATGAAACAAGAATGGGGCAAAGAGAGTAGGAAGAACAAGGGGAATTCAACAGATGAGCTTATGCTTCCCAATGAGAGATCCTGTCTTTGGGAAAAGAGATTGGGCTTATTTTGAACACATTCTAATGGGGTGTCCTCATGGGGATAACTTCTGCAGATCTCTGCAGAAATGATGTATGTAGCTCAGAGCCCAGATGGATAGTTTTGGTTTTAATTAGTTAAGTGAGAAAGTGTGATGGTGAAATACCAGGAAATATAAGAAATTGATCAATGAGCATTATTAATCAACTGGCACCTCTTATCTTTTGGAGTTGTAGTTGGATTAAATTGGGCTTTCATATCTGGGACTGTAATACTGATATGCGGATCATGTGTTTCTTTTTAAATAAAACCAGAAGCCAGTGGGTGTTAAGTCAGTCCAGGCTCATGACAACTCCATGTATGCCAGAGTAAAGCTGTGCTTCATGGGTTATTACCGAAGTATTTTAAATAAACATACATAATAATACCCACAGAGTAATTGTGAGAATGATAATAACTAAGCAATGTTTCTCACACTTTCCTAGAGACAAGAATAAAGTGACATGTTATACTTCAATGGAGAGGAACAAAATTAACTGCAGTGTTTATTAAACGTATAGATTTGGGGCCCTCAATTCAGATATATTGAATCAGAAAGTCCAGCACAAGGGTCAAGGAAACTGTTAATTTAATAACCTAAACAGCGATTTAGGTAATTTTCGTGACTCAAGAAGTTTGAGAAGAACTGAGTTATATATGTGTAAATACCTTGCAGCAGAGTGATATAGTTGGGGAAAAGTGGAGGGTAGCTAATTAACGAACCAACTGATGATGGGGTGCTATTCAGTAAGCTATGACCAGTTCCTTGACTCCCTCTTCTATGGATTCAGGGGCATGATTTTAATGTCTGCTACCGCCCCAGAGATTGAGGATTACTGGCTGTCATTAGAAATCGCTCTGAGCTCCCTGGAAGGTAAGTGCTGTGTAAATAGCAGCTGTTAGGTTTATTAGTTCATTGGAGGCAGCAGGAAAAGTTGAGAAATGTTTGTCTCAGGGAGTGAACTACTCTTTGAAGGAGAACTGTGCGCACGCAGATGGTGTACTACTAAGAGCCCAGGCGTTGCTAGGATATGGGCAGAAGGACAGAACAGAGATCGCAATAATGCCTGAGTCCCAGTTGAACCTCAGAAGTCGAGAAAGCCAGCAGTGAAGAGCAGCAGGGTCTTCCCCACTCTGGAGAGCAAGAGCTCTTTTGCCATTGACAAATGCCCGCAGGAAGAAAGTAAGCCTGATTTTCCCAGGTGAAATAATCTAGTCCCCAGGAAAAGGATCATTTTTTAAGGCTTGGAATGCCCCACTGACAGTTCTCTCAGAGGAGTCATGAAGAGAGATGAGACTCCAAGACAACACATGAAGAGGTCCGCAAAGCCGAACCCCTGCCTGGCCGAGGTAAGAACAGCATACCCCAGGCTTGGAAAAGTTAGCCCTTGGCTTCAAAGTGATTCTCAAAAGCCTCTTCCCGTGAGGAAGATGGCAGTGCTGAGCAAGCAGTAATTACCACTGATTTGACTAGACATTTTTCTTCTCTGGGTTGACCTCATCCATCCCCACCTGTCAAAACTCAAGAAGCGCCGTACAGATGTCATTCCCAACTCTCTTGCCTCACTCTTCTCTTCCTTGAATTCTTCTATTTCTAGAGTGTAGCCACAGATAAAATGAACCCACCATCGATTTCAACTCCTAGCCATCCTATATAGGGTTTCCAAGGCTATAAATCTTTACGGGGCAGTCAGCTTTTTTATGCAGAGTTGCTGGTGGGTTTGAACTGTCAACTTGCAATTAGCAGTTCAGTGCCTAGTCCACAACTCTTCCTTTATAAAACACAAAAAGGTTTATAAATATGTGTTTCACTTCTGTTTTTAAAATAGGATGCATCAAAAGAAGATGGAAAGAATACACAGACTCACTTGTACCAAGAGAACCAGTTGACATTCCATCATGTAGCGTTTCAGCAAGAATCAATGATGCTGCAGGAAGAAGTTCAAATTGCATTGAAATAATTAGCCAAAATGAAGGTTCCAGGGATTGATAGAATGCCAATTGAAATGTTTCAGAAAGCTAAAGAAGCACCCCCTGGTATATGCCAGGAAATCTGCAAAGATAGCTACTTGATAACCTGACTGGAGCAGATTCATATCTGTGCCCATTCCAAATGAAGGTGACCCAACACAATGTCCCAACCACAGAAAGATAGCATTACTATCAAGTACAAGTACAATTTTGCTTAAAATCATCCAACAGTTGCAGCAGGTCATTGACAGGGGACTGCCAGAGGTTCAGAGCAGATTCAGAAGAGGATGAGGAACAAGGGATATCATTGTTGATGTCACCCATCTTTTCTCAAAGCTGAGAAGACTAGCAAGATGTTGAATTGTATTGCATCGACCATACAAAGCATTCAACTGTGTGGACCATAGCAAAATGTGGAAAACTTTGAGAAGAACGGAAATCCCAGAACATTTCATTGTGCTCATTTGTCACTTGCACATTACAGATGCTAGATTCTATGAAGAAGAACGTGGCATCAGAATTGGAGGAAGACTTGTTAACAACCTGCTGTAGGCACATGATGCAGCCTTGCTTGTTGAGAGTGAGAACTTGAAGGATTTGCTGATGAACATCAAGGATTGCAGCCTTCAGTAGAAACCACAACTCAGTCACAAGAAGACCAAACTCCTCAGCAATGGACCAATACATTATGATAAGTGGTAAAAAGGTTGACGCTGTTAAGGATTTTGTCATGCTTGGATTCACAATCAATTCTAATGAAAGCAGCAGTCAAAAGATCAAAAGACATTTCATGGGTAAGTCTGTTACACAAGACCTCTTTAGGGTCATGAAGAGTAAGGATGTTCTTTGGAGCAATAAGGAGCACCTGACCCATACCTTGGCATTCTCCATTGCATCATATGCATGTGAAAGTTGGGGATTGAGTAAGGAAAACCATGAAGAATCAAATGCACTTGAACTGTGCTGCTGCAGAAGGGTATCAAAAGTCTCCCGGACAACTAAAAGAACAGATTTGTCCTAGAAGAAGTGTGGCCAGTGTGCTCTTTAAAGGCAAGAATGGCAAGACTTCGTTTCATATACTTTGAACATATATATTGCCAGGAAAGAACAGTCCCTGGAGAAGGAGCTCATGTGTAGTGCAGTGGAAGGGCAGTGAAAAGGGGGAAGGCCTGGACAAGGTGGATTGATTCATGGCTGCATCAAGGGGCTCAGGCATAGGAACAAATGTGAGAATAGTGAAGAGCTGTGCAGTGTTTTGTTCCATTGTATAGGAGGTCAATCGGTGTCACCTAGCAACAGCAAGTCTATTTTTCTGAGGTCCGTGATCTTTTAGTCTTTGAATATTTCAGCTAAAGTAAGAGTATTATCTCCATTTTACACAATACTTTTGTATGCACCTGTTTCATCTTCTTTGTTACTAATAAATCATTGTAGATCCAGGAGTAGTTCTCGTTTCTTTTCTGTGGTTCCTACTACAGTGATCAGGTAATAGCATGTGTTTTTAATTAGCTAAAAAGGAAGGTAGAATATGAACGACCCCCAAATAGTGAATAATTCAAAAATGCGATGTATAAAATTCTAGTTATACAACAAAATCTTATATGACACTGAAGATTTCCACAAGTTGTTATATCTCTTAGGAAGTGGGGAATTGCCACCAGAAAGTCTATTGATCAATATAATTGGTAGTGCATTCCAGCCACGGAAAAATCATATGGACTCTGATATAAAGAATCAACCATAAGAGGACATGAATTCCTTTGTCAATCTTAGAATAAGGTATAACTTTAAATTATAAGAATTATTCATTGGAAGAATTGGCTTGCATATTAGATAGATTTTCCAAGAGGACGTGAATGAAAGTGATAAAATATTTGTCATTCAGAATTTATGATGATTTTCTAAGGAAGAAATGCAACATTCACCATTGTCTTTGCTTTGACTGAACAAGAATTTTTGAGTACAGCAAGTTTATTGTAAAAATATCACTTGGAAACATTAAAACTGGTTTTAAAAAGCTTTAAACAATTGGACTGAGCCCCAGTGGCCTAGTGGTTGAGTGCGGGACTGCCACAGGGTTGGCAGTCCATATCCAGCAGCAGCTCTCCAAGAGCAAGGCTGGGTCTCCTACTCCCCCCAAGGGGCAGTGATGCCCATAAAACAAACAAACAGAATGGCTTAAATACATTTCAACATTCTCTATCAATTTTCACCATCTCTTCATTGTAAAAGTTTCCTCAGCAGCATCTAGTTTCTGTTCTTCAGTGCCCTTTAGTTGGTTCCAGCTCCTAGCAGCAAAATGAAACCTTCATAACTGTTGTATTTGAGTCCACTGCTTGAGCCAATGTGTCTGTCCATCTCATTGCAGGTTCTCCTCTTGTGTTGGCCAATCTTCTGCTTTCCTAAACATAGTCCTATGCCAAATCCTCACCAAATTCTCAACCGAGTGCAATCAAGTTGATTCTGACTTGTGGCGACTTTAGAGTACAGAATCTGTCCTTTTTAGTTTCTGAGTCTGTAAATCTTTACAGAGGCATATAACCTGATCTTCTTCTTGAAGAGCACCTGATGGGTTTGAACTACTGACCTCATGAGTAGCAATTCAATGTGTAAATCACTATACTTCCATATCTCCTCCATCTTAATAACATACACAAAATACTTGTGATGAAGTTGTTCCATCTTGTTGCCAAGGAGCATCCTGGCTATACTTCTTCCAAGTTCTTTCAGTTCCTGGTGATTTGAACATACTTCACTAAAATCATAATTCAAACGCACCAATCTGTCTCTGGTCTTTCTTATTCATTGTCCAGTTGTCATATATATATCTGAGGTGAATGAAAATACCATGACTAAAGTCTTTAATGACCTTTAACAGTCCAGCTGTGAAGAGTCCTGTTCCTTTATATTTAGTTGTAATCCAAATGGAAACCTACATTCTTTGATCCTCATTAGTAAGAACTTCAAGTCCTCTTTGTTCTAGGCAAGTAAGGTTGTGTCATCTGCTCAGTAACTAGTGAGAATAATTTAGCAAGTCTTATTATCGGATGAAATAAAATTATGGCCTTTTAAACCTTCAAACTTTAGCCTTTTCCCTAGTTCAAGGAAACCTTTCTCAAATTAGCTTGCTTTAAATATATTTTCTAGCCTTTCCAATGCTTAGATCAGAATCAGCAAGTCTAACATGGATAGAAATCAAGTAAGGATAGTGATGGAGTATATGTAAAGAGCCCAGAGTTCTACCCTACTTCACCTAATAAGCTTGAAATTTATGTGAAACTTCCTACTTGCTGATAATCTAGTTTTGTTGAAGTCTCTGGCTTTTTTTTTTCAAAGGATGGTTTATAGGATTAACATAATAACTCTCAGATTGTACAGAGCCCCACGCTCCTGTTCTTTACAAAACATCAGCAAGGGCTGAGTCCCCACGGGCAGGTGAGCTGCTCTGACTTGTGACAAAGTGAATGGAAGCTTGTGATAAAGAGAGCAAGGAAGGCAGGGATGTAGATTTCATCATCGCCCAGAATGAGCTTGAGGCGGGGGATAACTTACGGCATGTAGCTAAGCAGAGGCACTGAGATCAAAGGCTGACTGCCATGCATCCAGGAAGCAGAGGACCGGCTGAAAAGAAAGAGGAAAGCAGATGTTAAAATCAAAGAAATCTGAAAGAAGGTTGGTAAATGGCTCTAAATGGGCCACAAGGGACATCTTCATAGAAAGAGCTGAGAGGCGCCATGACAGATTTGGGAGATTAGTTGGATTCTTTTTTTCCCTCATCTCTTCCTTTGCGCCTTACTCTTCTTCTGTTCCACCTCTTCCCCAAAGGCCAACAATTAATTGGCTAAACCACAAGAGGTCCCTTGGTGGATGTGGACTTTCATCACATAAGATTCCTCCTCTATCACTTCGGTTGACAATGGTGGCTGCAATGAAAATAACAGGTTTGGCTCAAGGGCAGGGAAAGTAAAGAAAAACCATTACTCTAAGGGAGAGAGAAAAACAAGGGACTGGCATTTACAAAAGTAAATGGTCTTTGGGGTTAATGGAAGACCTGAAAAACCTGAGATTACTTGTCACTTGATGCATCTCTGCTCCAATGTTCTTAGAGGTTACCCCAGATCCCTAGTATAGAAGGGAATATATTCTCTCCTGGTGTCTATGTCTCTTTTTCTCTCTCCTCATACAATGTAGGGAATGTAGGCAATGTAGGGAAAAGAAGTCTGCAAATATCTGAGCTTGAATTCTAACTCCAATATCTGTTAGTTATGTGACTGAGGGCAAATTGTTTAACAGTTGATTCTCAGATTGATGTATTTACCTTGAAAAGTGGCTATGATGATTAGAAAAAAAACCATGAAATACTGACAGAGTGCAGGGTTCATGTAGTGTTCGGTGCTGGATAGTAGAACCCTGAAGACAGAGTAGGGAAAGTGGCATAGCACTGTAAGACATTCTCTACTATAAAAGAGGAAATAGTCATGCCTCATAAAAGTACTAAAGGGATTGAAGGAGAGGCAGCCAAACACTGTGCACCGGACTCGGGTTCTGTATCATAACAGAAAAAACAAAGCAACGACACCAAAATGTCCTCACTGCCATCAGATAGATTCCAACTCATACCAAATCTATAGGACAGAGTACAATTGCCCCATGGATTTCCAAGGCTCTAAACCACTGGTTTTTAACCTCTGGGTTTGTTCTCATTGGAGGTTGAACGACAATTTCACAGGGCTCATCTAAGACTATCAGAAAACACATGTTTCTGATGGTCTTAGAAAACTGAGGCACCACTCCTCTATCCATCTCCAGGCTGGTCCGCCCATAAGCAGATACACCCACATACAAGTACCTGGCATAATGACATCATTGCGATAACCCTATCGCATGCACCCATACAAAGACAGGTGTGTGTGACAAGGTTGTTGCCATAATATACTTATGCGGACCAGTCACAGGTGTAGAGAGCAGCTGCTGTGTAGAAACCAACTGCTGGGTTAAAAAGCAGCTAATCTGTTAAAAGCAGATACTGTGTTGAAAGCAGCAGTATTAGAGGTAGAACAACACTTCATGAACTATAATTACTGGGTAAATGCAAAATCATGTACTGCAAAATCATCAACTACTGCAAAAAAAAATATCGGTACCTTGGGAACTTAATTTGGATGCTGACTGGTCTTTTTATATTCAGATGTGGTTAAGTTCAATTTGTAACAAGGACGATACATCCTGCTCAGAAGGTATTTACATTATGATTTAAAACAGTAGCAAAATTGCAGCTATGAAGTAGCAATAAAAGTAATTTTATGGTTGAGGGTCACCGCAACATGAGGGACTGTATTAAAGGGTTGTGGCATTAGGAAGGCTGAGCACCACCATGCTAAATCTTCACAGGAGCAGAAAACCTCAAAGTCTGATCTTGCAGTTAGCAACGTGAGGGAGCTACTAGAGCAGGCTTACACCCAGGCTTTATCGTGAATGACTGGGTGAAGAATCATTTGAGTATAATAGCACTTACCCTTTGAAGTTGTTAAAATGATAACGTGAAGTTCTCTTCTTAAATGACAAAGAGTGCCTAGTTTATAGCGTTTGTCAAATTAAAAAAAGATCGATTTAAGACACAGTACTTGGTGCATACCAAGAAGAAATCACATTATAAATCCTAGGAAAATGGAAAACACCTAAAAGGCCATCTTCTGTGATGGTTCTAAAAAAGGACTTTACAACTCCTTGGCTACCATCCCACCATCCCATCATGAATCCAATCATAACCTTGCATTATTTCTGGTATCTATGACTGTTTAGACAATATAGTACTGTGGAAATATGACTGGTTAGACAATATAGTACTCTGGAAGTATGCTTCTACTTCCTGTCACTCGCAATGTTTCTTCTTGGAACCCAGCCACCAGGACATGAGGAAATCAGATGTGGAAAGTTCATAGCCAAATTCAACTCACAAACCACGGCCAACAATGACCTATCAATCAGATGAGGGCACAATCTTGGATTCTCCAGCCTCCATTTGAACCAGTGTAAGGGACAGTGGTTGGAATAGAAATTGACTAGTGCTGCTCATGTATCCAACAAATGCCAGCCCCACTGCCATGGAAGTGAGTCGGACTCAGATTGTCACCATAAGAGCGAGTATAATTCCTCCTGACAGCTTCTAAGCGACAGCCTTTATGGATCTAGTGATTTTGTCTTGGGCACGATGTACATGATTAGGAGTTTGAAACCACCAGCAGCTCCATGGGAGAAAGACTGGGCTTTCCAGTCCTGCAAATAGTTAGTCCCAGAAACCCTCAGTGGGTTGTTATAAGGCAGCATGGATATGTTGCCAGTGAAGTTAGTTTGGGGATCTTTAAGGGTGAAAATTGCCTCATCTTTCCCCCAAGGGCGGTTTAGCAAGTTAGAACTTCTGACCTTTCAGTGTCTTTCCAACCTAAATTAGAGTTTCATGAGCAAAAAAGAAAAATAATTGCTTTTTTCAGCCATTAAGTTTGAGAAGGTTGGGATGCAGCAACATTTCCTCTGATTTTCCGCTGATTTGAAGTTTGTATTGTTTCTACATTACCACTTACGTTATGAATTCTATGCTTAATTATTCATTGAGCCCCCAATTATTTATTGACTATTTACTTAGGGTATATATAAGTGAATAGCACAAACAATTTGAGATGCTCAGATTTCCCATATGAGGTCAGTGTGCAAAACAAGAAGAGAATCAATGCATAAAATGATGTCAGATTAGTATGTGCATGAAGAAAGCATAGGTGGAAGCAGCAAAGAATATACAAAGTCACTGTTCCCAAAATAAATCATTTCAGAAGATGGCATATGAGCAAGAACTAGTGATATTTAAGGAAGAAGTTAAAGTTTTACTGAAAGGATTAGCCAAAAACAATACTCCAGGACTTGATGGGACACCAACTGAAAAATTTGAACAAGCTGAGGAAGGACTGGAAATATTTACTAATGTATGCTAGAATATTTGGAACATAGCTACTAGTCAAACTGACTGGAAGAGATTCATATTTGTACTAATCCAAAGAAAGATGACTCAACAGAATGCTCAGACTATAGAATGATATCATTAATATCACATGCAAGTAAAATTTTGTTGAAGAGCCATCCATCAATGGTTGCAGGAGTATGTTGACAGGGAGCTGCCAGAGCAAATAATCAGAGACGCTGGATTACATGAAAAAGAGTGAGGCACCAGGATTGGAGGAAAGTTTATAAACCTCGCTTGCTGAAAGTCAATCCTTCTTGAAGCACTTGCTGATGAAGTTCAAAGATTGCAGCCTTCACTATGGTTACAGCTTAATGAAAAGAAGACCAAAATCTTCACAACTGGACCAATAAGCAGCATCATGATGAATAAAGCAAAGATTGAAGTTGTCATGGATTTTGTCTTGCTTATATCTACAAATGATGCTCATGGAAGCGATAGTGAAGAGATTAAAGGAATTGTTGCATTAAATAAATACGCTACAGAAGATCTCTTTTAACTGTTGAATAGCAAGAATGTCACTTTGTGGACTAAAGCATGCCTGATCCAAGCCAGGATATTTTACATCTCCTCATATGCATGTGAAAGTTGGATATTGAATAAGGAAGGTTGAAGGAAGATGAAGCATTTGAATGATATTGAAGGAAAAAGCTCTGCTAAAAGTGCAAAAAAAAAAAAAAAGACGATAAAGTGGTCTTGGAAGAAGAGCAGCAGGCTGTTCCTTAGAGTTAAGGATGGGAAGATTTCCTCTCACTGACTTTGGACATATTGTCAGTTGAAAGTCTCTGGAAAAGGACATCATGTTTGGTAAAGTAGAGGACTAGCGAAAAAGAGGGTGGTCCTTGTTAAGATGGATTGATAGTGGTTGCAACAACAGGCTCAAATGTAAGGAGAGCTGTGAGGGTGGTGCAGCACCAGACAGCATTTTGTTCTGTTGTACTTAGGATTGCTGTGGGCCAGAAACTACTCCGTGACACCTAAGAGCAACAATAAAATGAAGAAATAGGAATGGAGATTAAAAATGGTGGGTTATGTAACTTTGGAACAGGTACTGCTATTTTAGAAAAGGTGGACAGAAATTGCTGGTGAGGTACCATTTGAACAAAGACTGACTGAAGTGAAAGAAAGCGTTAGTTATTGTATCCATCAGGGAGGAATATTCCTATGAGAAAGTAGAGCAAATGCAGAATTTGAGACCAGAGCACTTTCTCATGTTGGAGGAATAACAAAAATGTCTTTGAAGTTGGAAAGGAGTGTGCAATGGAAACGTTGCTTGGTGATGAGGTATAAAAGAATCCAGGATGTTTAAGGTTATACAGGAAATTGCATTTAATTCTAGGTGACGTGATGAGAAGACGCCTCAGTGGTACAGTTGCTATGTGCTCTGACGCTAATCCAAAAGGTCAAGGTTTGAATCCACCAGTTTCCCAATGCAAGAGAGATGCAGCAGTCTGCTTCCACAGAGATCACAGCCGTGGAAGCTCCAGGGGGCAGTTTTATTTTGCCTCATAGGATTTATGTGAATTGATAGCTGCTTGAAAGCCACAGGTAAGATCACGAGCCACTGCCTCTTTTCAAGTCGAGGTACAACTTGCACAAAGCAAAATGCACATATTTGGGGTGGCAATTTTATACATTTGTCAAATATATGTAGATTTATGACCACTACCACAAGCAAGGTATAAAAAATTCAGTTTTCCTAAAATGTTTTGCCCTCTAACCATTAACCCCCGACCCAAAAAACAATCACTATTCTGCTTTCTATTAACTGTACATTAATTTTGTCTATCCTTTAACTCTTCACCCTGGGGACAGGGCCAGAGTAAAGCATGAAATAATATAATATAATATAATAAATATAATATAATGTCTAACCTTAGTATGGGCGACGGAGAATTAATGAAAATGGAACTTTGTAAATGCACCTTTTGGTGTCTGCTTTTTTTTTCACGACAATGTTTCTGAGTCTTAGATTTATCAATATATGCTTCAGTAGTGCCTTTTTTATAATTGAGTAGTATTCCATTTTATTGATACCACACTTGGCTTATATAATCTCCTGTTTATGGATATTTTATTTTTTCAGGGTTCTTATCTAACAATAGACTTTCTAGATATTCTTGCAGATTTTTATGGACTTACGTTTTCTTTTCTTTGGGGTAATACCCAATAGTAGAATTAGTGGTGCTTAGGCAAGGCTACTTTTTAATGATCGGATAGCTCAAACAACTTTTTCAAATTTTATCTGAACATTTGAGTTGATCAATATATGGACAAAAATTTGAAGTTGTCAGTATTTGGGCCTTAAAAATTTGATGACTATCTGACTGTGGCTTTAAAATCCATTTTCTTGATGAGTGATAGTATTGGATATCATTTCATACATATTCTGATCTTTCATGTGTGTGGTCATAGTGCATATAAATAATTCATGTATTCTAAAAGTCTTTTCAAAATTTTGGTCTTTTAAAAATGAGGTGACACTGATATACATAAAAACATTAAGATAAAGATTTGCATACCAAACCCCCCAAACCTAACAGAGTAATGGTT
Organism: Nesogale talazaci; assembly: GCA_004026705.1. Classification (NCBI taxonomy): domain Eukaryota; kingdom Metazoa; phylum Chordata; class Mammalia; order Afrosoricida; family Tenrecidae; genus Nesogale; species Nesogale talazaci. The sequence goes on from PVJH01000635.1 coordinate 100,783, forward strand.
GCCAGGGTTGGAAGGGGAAGAGAAGGAAGAGGAAGCAATATGGAAGAGGATAGACATGTTCGTGTAAAGAAGGCCAAGCCAATATCCTATGAGAAGAGAATAGCCTACAAAAACCAGGGGCACTTCAAGTTGTGAGCGGATTGATAAATTGTTAACTGCTAAAGTGGTGATGTGATAGGTAACCCCCTACTTAACTCACAACCAAAAAGGTTAAAAAATGGGATGGCTTGCCTTGTTACTATTGGTGTGTAGAAATTTATATAAGGTGGGTATAAGCCCTTTAGTTCATGGACTTGTATAAATGTCTGAAATGTAAATATTTTCTTGTAGCTTGCCATGGTTTTATTTTGTATGTTGATGTTGTTCATCCATCATCTCCTCTGTGGGTTTTTAAGCTTTGTTGATTTGTTTTAGAATTGAGGTAGAACAACTTAATTCCAGTGAAATGCATGTATCTCAAGGGTACACTTAGAGAGTTCTACCTTGTACAGTTTTTACATTTTATAGCTCAGTGACTTTACGCTCACGTAAATATCACTAAACGAAGATAGAAAATGCTCCCACAACCTGCTCAGGTCCCCTCGTGCTCTTTGGAGTGAGTCAGGTTCCCACCCTCTCTTCTACCATTTGCTGAGCAGTCACCTGCTGGCCTGCAGGTCAGTTTCTCCACCCGCCGGAACGCTCCACAGGAGACGCTGAGGCTGGCCTGTGAGCGCTCACGGTCTGGGGGTCACTGTGGAGAAGGTTTGCTCAGCCTCACCGGGTCATTGCAGATAGAATCTCCTCCTCGGCAGCAGCGTTGGTTTGTGGCTTTGTCTTTTGAAGTTGTCAGTTTAAAGCTTTTACAAGCGTCCTTTCGATTTACTATTGGCACTTGGTGTTTTTTAAAGCGACATTCCAGTTTTCTAGTTTTTGAGGGGCTGCTGCCTTTTTGGAATAGAATGAACTTTTTCATCGTGGACTTTCTAGGACTGGAGCCCGGCTGCTGCTTGTCTGAGCAGCATCAGACTGCTGACAATGGATTAGCTATGGACAAACACCAGCTGATCCAAGGGGGGCAAGAGGAGGTTTTCGGTTTCTTGCAAAGATTTACGGCCTTGAAAAATCTACAGAGGGGCTGCGGCTGTGAGTTAGAACCGAGTTAATGGTGGTGGGCTAGAATGAATCAAAAGATAATTCCAGGCACATTCAATCTACTTTCACCTACGACTTCTTAACAAACCTACTGCTATTAAATCGATGTCCACTCATCGCATCTATAAGACAAGGTAGAAGGGCCCTGTGCGTTCGGAGACTGTAACCCTTGACAGGAGTAGAAAGCCTGATCTTTCTCCCTGTTGGTTTTAGAAATGCTGACCTTGGGATTAGCAGCCCATTGCTTAACGCCTATGCCACCAGGTTCCAAGTAATTGTTTAGATGAGTAAAAAGGTTACCCATGAATAGAGGATCATTTTAAAACCTGTTTAAATCGCTGGAATTAAGTGAGCATCTATTTAGTGTCCAGATCCTTGATTGACTCTCAAATAGTTAGATTACACATTTCTATTACTTCCCCCACCCCCCTTATCCGTATTGTGTCCCTCTACATGCATGCTGACTTCATAATGGCAGGGACAGAAGATTCTCAGTGTGTCAGTCCGGGTAGACTAGAGGAACAAATTCAATAGACATGTATATTGATATAAGGAAAGGGTTTATATACAAAAGGAATGGGAAATGGAGAAAGCATCCCAGCCCAGCCCAGTCCAGTTCAAAGTCCGAAATTAACCCATAGGCCTGAAATCACTCTATAAAGTCTTCTTCTGACTCACGAAGTCACAGGTCAGTGGGTGCAGAATCCAGGTGCTGGCAGGGCACCTTGCCTCCAGGGCTCAGGGTCCATCAACAGCAGGAGCAACTCATCGCTGGCAGAGGTCTCCATCTGGCCACCGCCCCAGCTTCAGACGTCTGGCTCCATCAGGGCGAAGCTGTGTGGTCTCTCCGCCAGCTCCTCCAGCTTCTCGAACACTGCCAGATTCTTCTTTTTTTTTTTAGTTTTTTAAGGCATCACTGGCCTCTGGTGGTGGGAGTAGGAGGCCCAGCCTTTGCTCCTGTGAGCTGGAATTGAACCTCCAACCCAGTGGGCCGCAGTCCCGCGCACAACCACTATGCCACCGGGGCTCAGCCCACTGCCAGATTCTTTTGTCCGTGATTCATCGTCTCTGAGACTAACTCCCAACAACTGGGGAAGATAGCGTCTCATCTTCATGAGGGAAATATTGTGAGATTTCCCAGGAGTCTCAGGTGAAAGCCATGCCCACATAGAGGCCTCATTGGCTACTCAATGGCTAGCTCCAGAATAACAGGCTAGACTCCACCCCTACATTTCAATCATGAAATTAACATAAGCACATGACTGCCACACTTAGCACATACTGTCTGTTGAATAAGGAAATTGCATTGGATTGCCCCGCCACATCCTCCTCCCCAAGGTGCATAGGAAACCTGTGTGTCTAGGGAGGTGAAGGAAGAGCTTTCAAGAGTTATACACCCTGGTGTGGTCCTTAGAAGGACTTTCCACACATCGTCTGTCTCAGGGCCCAAGGTTTTTGTAACAGGAACGTTCAAATGGAGGTTTCTATTTGCTGCTGCTTGCCAGGTTAAGGTGGCCTGGTGGTGCAGTGCATTCAGCATTGGACTGCGAACCACAAAGCCCGTGGTTCTAACCCATAAACTGCTCCACAGGGAGAAGAGGACACTCTGCTCCTTTAAAGATTTCCAAACCAAACTCACTGTCCTAGGGTCAATTCTGACACATAGTGCACACCCTACCCTTGGTGGGTTTCGGAGACTGTTTTGAGAGTAGAGAAAACAGGGTTTCTTCGCGGAGCTGCAGGGACTTTCCAAATGTCTCCCATGAAGATTACAGCCCCTGCGCCCCCAGAACTGCTTGTACTCATATCAATCAACAATATTTACAGCCTCAGAAAGGGGGCAGCAGCAGAAGCAGGGCAGTTCTACCCTGTGTCATAGGTTGTTGTGAATCATGATCCACCCAAAGGCTGTGATTTGGGGTTGGACTTGTTTGGGAACAGGCTCAAAGCATTATCTTATTGTATTATTTTCCCAGGACAATTGTAACAAAGTACCACAGAAGCATGCCTTCTCAGAACAGACATTTATAGGCTCACAGTTCTGAAGGACGGCAGTCAGGGATCAAGGTGTCAACTGTGCTGATCCTTTCAGAGTCTATCAGAGACCAGCATTTGGTAGGCTTTGCATGACTTGCAGCTAGAGCATTAGATGGTGTCCTCCCTCTGTCTCTTTCTTTTTTTGTCTTCTTTTATAAGGACACAAGCTATATGGGATGAGAATCCAGCATATTCCTCGGGTAGTCCTCACTTTGTGAAAGTGCTTCTTTCTGATATAAAGACCACTTTTTTCATGATCACTGCATTTTACGAATATATCTTTTTTTAAATTATTGTATTGGGGGCTCATACATCACTTATCACACAATACATACATACATGCATACACTGTGACAAGCCCCTTCACCTACCTACTGTCATCTTCATTCTCCAAATCTCTGCTTTTCCACTTGAGCCCCTGATTTCAGCTCCCCCTGCCTGGTTCCCCCCTGCCCTACTACTCTTAATTACTTTATAAATTATTATTTTGTCATATCTTATGTTGTTCGATGTCTTCCCTCGCCCACTCTGTTGATGACCGTGCTCCAGATAGGAGGATACGTGTAGGTCCTTGTGATTGGCTCCCCCTCTCTATCTGTATTATAAATCTGATCTTCTTATGTTTGTGGGGATTGGAAAATTACATATAAGATTATAGAAACATTTTAATACATAAAAATACTTCTATCAAGTTGATCCAGGTGCGACAACTTTATAGGACAGAGGGGAACTACTCCTGTGGGTTCCTGAACTGTAACTCTTTAGAGGAGGAGAAGGTCTCATTTCCTACAGAGAGGTGGGTGGTTTTGAACTGCTGACCTTGCAGTTAGCAACCCAACAATAAACCGCTACACCACCATTTATTTCCCATTCCCCTGTATGCATGTTCCCGCAACTTCTCAGGAAGCAATGTTCTAGATGCACCAAAGCAAAAACATATGCTTTTAAGCATTGTTCATAATAACCTAAATATGTCATAAGTCAGGGTCTTCCTGTATAACATCTGATTGCCCTACTTGATAGAATTTGTGTCTTTTAAATACCTATGTATCTAACAAGGGTCCTCAACTCCATCCTGAAATCTTAGGTATCACTGACATCTCTCTCCAATGTTCTGATGGGATCTTCTCCTTGCCTACCCTCAGCTCTGTTTTCTTACCTTCAGATATGTTAGGAATGCCTATACCCATCATGCCTTGTCACAGGACAGACATTTAAAAAGGAGTGTTTTTAAAAAGCATGGTATGTTCATGTGAGAATTTTAGTACTTCCATGGATGCAGACTTGCTGAAAATATCAGTTGTATTACGACAAGCCCTCTGTTTTTGTAGCTAATTTCAATATTTGATAACTGGGTAGAAAATCAAAGTTCTCATTATGTGCCTTTTTGATGTGCCTCTCCATTATAGACCAGGAAATATGAGTTATTTTCTTCTGTAATATAAGCATTTATATATCTTAACTCGGCAAGTTATGGTCAACTTCCTCTTTTCCATATTGTTGCAAAACCAATTTCTTTAATATTTTCATTTTAATATTTTCACATCTGACTTTCTAATTCCATTAATTATTTTTGTTACCATGCTTAGAAGTAATACAAAATGGACTATATCCAGTAATTCAGCTGAATCAATAATGTCAGGTTTAAAAGCAGTGATTTTAGCTGTAAATTTCTTTTAGGGATCTCTTCATTTATGCAGAATATGAATCAATGTGATCAGGATTTCATGAGTTGTGATTCCTCCCACCCATACCCTTCCTTCTTCTTTTCAATATGCAAGCTATGAGTGAGTTCCAGGCACATATGTGTATGTGGAATGTTACGTAGTTGAATAAACACAGCTGCACTTATTAAATGGTTTGACCATATAAACACATATGCATATGCACATGAGCACACACACACACACACACACACCCATTACACACACATTGGCATACATGACTTATTTAGACAAATCTTAGCAAGATATTTATTTGAAGAAGTTATCATGAGGTCACTCATGTATGTCCTTTGGCTTTGTTCATCAGGGTCATGTATTGTGTGGTGACATAGACACCCTACTCTTTTCAGTGATCTTGGCACAGGAGATTAAAAAGTTTGTGGAAAAATGCCATTATCTTTCAGTTTCATTTTTTACACCAAATTTTTGAAGTCTCCAGATGCAGTACAGTTCTTTTTATTTTTACCCTTTATATTGCCTTCTCTTCTGTTGAAATATTGCAAACAAATCACACAACTCCATACAAGTCTGTCTAAATGGTATGGAACAGTGGACAATAGCTACAAAGTAGAAAACTGCTTTCAAATGTAGAATCACTTAAAGATTTAAGTTTTCTCTCTATTTCTGCTTTTAAAGAATAAATATTGGACACAACTTGAGGGGGGAACTAACATATTTTGAGTATTTTCTAAGTCCCTTAAAATTTTTAGATGGTTTACTACACATGAAAAAAGGCGGTTGAGCATTTATTAAGCATCTTTCATTCCTCTAAAAAAGATAGACTATTGACTAGGTTATAATTTATCATTTTACTTTTCCATCTTTTAAACTTGGTTATGAATCAGAACCACTGCTTCACTAACCTATGGTATCCCCAGAGAGAAATATAGTCCCTGGAATATATGACTCCCTCAATTAATAAAATTATGCAGAACAAATTAATTCTACTATAACCTCAAAGTCAAATCATGATAGAGGCCATAGGCTGTGAGCATTGCAACGTTTTTGTCTTTACCAGACTAATAAAATTGCTTTTGCCGGGTCATTGATAACCTCCATAATGCTTATACCAATCATTAATCTATCAGTCCCTTATCATTCTATTTTTCATCGTTCCTGAAAGTGAGCTATGAGTGTCCTTTGTCAGAGTTGGACACTCTAGCTCAGTCTGAGTTAGGATTTTATTTGTCTGCTTATAAGCTTGTTTCATAGCTACCTTTGCTTGACCTTCCTCTTCTTGCTGATGACTCAATTTTGATGTACTCTAAAGCTTAGACCTCAAATATTTTTATTTTCTCAGTAACTATTCATCTTGAATGCCAACCATGCATCGATGACTACCAAATTAATGCTTTGAACTATGATTCTTTCCTCAAACTCCGTACACATGCATCTCACTCTCCAAATGACTACTTCAACTATATGTCTAATAGAAATGTTAATTTTGCCATAACCTCTAGCCAAATTATTTTGTCCCTTCCTCTATACTTGTCTGGTAGTTACCTATTTCAGCAAATGATAGCATGTTTACCTCCAGAAACTACGTCCATCTATTCAACTGCTCAGTTAAAATAAGTGGGGCCATTATGTATTCTCCCATTTGTCTTATCTCCCAAATCGAATCCTGTTGTCTTCAAATTGTATACAGAATCTAATGAAATCTCACAATATTTATTGCTACCAGTCTGCTCTAGGGCTTGATCTTTCTCCTCGGTTACTTCTACTGATCTCTGTTCTCATTCCTGCTTCTTTGGGTTCCATAGTTTACTTTATACATAACAGCCCATTTATGTTTCCTGGATCTGTATCGAACTCTCTCTCCCTCCAACTGCATTCCCTCTCGCCTGCCCCTCACTCACTATGCTCAAACCACTATGATTGTCTCGCTCTTCCTCCACTCAACTAAGTTATGACCTCCCAGGTTTTGCACTTGCTGTTTTCCTCAACTTCTCTTCACTGGGAACATGGATGGCTTAACCTCCCACTTTACTTTTACATTGTTCCTTTGGCAATGACTCTGCCTAGACAGCCTGTCACATCCTGCATCTTTACCTTCCTTTAATGATTTTTGTAGTCCCTATTACTTGTTATTGCTGTTGTTTGTCATTAATGTCTTTTAAAAAATGTATCTTTTTCAGTAGAATGTGAACCTTGTGATCATAGGAAATTGGTTAAATTTGTTTTCTGCTGTTCTTAGGGGCCTGGAACAGTTATCTGGCAGATTATACACATCAAAAATGCTTCTTGTATAAATGAATGAAATAAATCTATCAGACTTTTGTTGTCCTGGGATATAATTTAGGAGGGGGCATCACTGCCCTCAGGTGGTGGGAGTAGGAGGCCCAGCCTTTGTTCTGTGGAGCTGGAATTGAACCTCCATCCCAGTGGGCCGCAGTCCCGCGTACAACCACTATGCCACCAGGGCTCAGCCCGTCCTGGGATATAATTTAAGTGATTCTTTAGGACCTTAAGAAATAATCTCTGTCAATATTCTGTGATACACAACAATGAATTTTGGCAAAATGGAATAAATTTACACAAACTAAAATATCATTCTGGAGGGATAAAATGTCAAACTTTCTTTGAAGTTTTTTTTTTTTTTTTTTTTACTAAGAATAGCATGATTGAGGACTATTGGATGAAAATGACATTAAGGACCCTCATAAAAGAATTCATAAGAAAAAAGGAGGATTCAGATGCTGACTGGAAATTTTGAAACTTGCAGCTGAAGTTATACTCTTCCTCGGGCCAAGTTGTTTTAGAATATCTAACATACAACAGGAAGAAAGATTGATATTGAGCATATAGGCTAAACACACCATATGTTTTAGTCCCAAGTATGCGATGCTGTCCACTTCATCCTATGCTCATTTCTTGTACCAAACAACAGTTGGAGTACAGTCCTGTAGTAGCTGCAGAAGCAATGGCAACTAAAAATGGCTGACATGCAGCTCTTTGTCTGACATTTAGAGACATGACTGACACCACTGAATTAAATCAATATTAATATTTCTTGGACAATTTGAGTGGGTCATCTTGAAAAATTAAACCACAGATGCAAGTATATCTCTGCTTTGTTTTTCAAATTTTGGAATAATTTAAAACACCAATGTATTTAATATCTTTTAAATTTGATTTTATAACCTGTTACATTTTTATTTTTAATTGTTGTTATTTATTAATTTTAGTTTAAATGTCTATTAAGTTATTTGGAAGTTGGCATGGTGCAAAATGCAAATAAGTAAAATGGGCATCAACAGTATGAAAGATAATTTAGATGACTTCCCTATTTTTTTTCTCAAAGTCAAATGAGAGATCAGTAGCAGAGCCAAAAAAGGAATTTAAAACCTCATAATAGAGTGTGCACTTCACGTATTGTATTGGTCTTTCACATGGAACTCTAAGTTTATACTTTTTTTTTTAGCAATTTTTGTTTACTACGACACATTTTTATAATGCTAATGATGAAAAGTTAGAAGTCTTGTATATTGTCAGCAATTAATCTCAGCCTTAATTTCACAGACATGAAGAAAATAGATTTTTACACCCTTTTTATCACTTGTTTGTCAGCTTTTCATACTGTGGTGACTTGTTGCTGTGATGCTATGTAACTGATATTTCAAATACCACCAGGGTCACCCAAATTAAATAGATCTCAACAGAGATTCTAGCACACTGTAAATAAAGAATAGGCTGTCCTTGTCTTAGGAGTTAGTCCATGAAAAATTTATGAATAGTAGCAAAACATTGTCAGATACAAATACTTAACACCTTATGAATAACAGCAGAATATTGTGGCATATGGTTCCAGAAGATGAGCCCCTCTGGTCAGAAGGCACTCAAAGAGCTGTGTCTTAAAGTAGAGTGACCGTAATAATGGGTTGGAATAAATTTTCTGAAGCAAAACTTTCAGGACCATGCCCTGTGGTTGCTGAGTGCTGTTATTGAAGTACAGCTGTCCAGTCGATGGCAATGGGCCAGAGCAATACTGTGATTTATGCATGGGGGCTGTTCCTTTTCAGCAGCCTCCATAGCCTGGTCACTGGTACATGGCAAAAAACAAAAAACCCACAACCTTTCAGGACCTTCATTTGCTGGTGGGGCATGATTCAAAATGAGAAGAAACCACTCCAAATATCTATTAATAGTTGGAAATAGGAATGTACAGTATAAGTCCAGGAAAATTAGATGTCATCAAAAATGGAATGGAGTACATAGAGATCAATATGGCAAACAACAACAAAAAAAAACACAACCTTTCAGGACCTTCATTTGCTGGTGGAGCATGATTTGAAATGAGAAGAAACCACTCCAAATATCTATTGATAATTGGAAATAGGAAAGTATAGTAGGAGTCCAGGAAAATTAGATGTCATAAAAAATGGGACGGAGTGCACAGAGATCAATATTCTAGGCATCTGTGAGTTGAAATCGAGTAATATTGGCCATTTTGAATCAGACATTCATATTGTTTTCTCTACTGGACAGGACAAGTTCAAGAGGAATGACTTCACATACATCTAAAGGACATTCTAAGATCTATCTTGAAGTACAAGGCTGTCTGTGATAAGATAATCTATTTGTATACAAGGAACTCCAGTTGGTACAAATATTTTTCAAACTTATGAACCAGCCACTAGTGATGAAGAAATTTGACTAGTGTCTTCAGTCTGAAAATAATCAATCATCTAATCAAGATGCAATAATAATTATTGTTGATTGGGATTCCAAAGTCAGAAACAAATAAGAAGGAACAGTGGTTAGAAATTGTGGCTTGAGTGATAGAAATGAAGCTGAAGATGGCATGATAGAATTTTGCCAGATCAATTATATATATCTTATTATCACAAATATCTTTTTTTCAACAATATTAATGGCAACAATACACATGGACTTTCCTAGATGAAATACAAATCAAGTTGTTTACATATGTGGTACGAGATGATGAACAAACTCAATATCAGCACCTAAACCAAAGCTAGGAGTTGACTATGCAATAGAGCAACAACTTCTCATATATATTTTCTGGCTAATGCTAAAGAAAATTAAATTAAGTCACGGTAGCTAAAATACAAGCTTGACTGTATTCCACCTGCATTTTGAGAACACCTCAACAAGAGATATGACGGATTGAATATTAATGACAGAAGGCTTGATGAGCTGTGGGCTGACATCAAGAACATCACACATGAAGAAAGTAAAGGACATTAAAAAGATAGGAAAGAAAGAAAAGATAAAAGTGCATGTCAGGATAGACCCTGAAACTTGCTCTATATTATAGAGTAGCTAAGACAAATGAAAGGGATCATGAAGTAAAGGAGCTGGACAGAAAACTGATAGGACAGAGTGAAAGCATTGTAATAAAATGTGCAAAGACCTGGAGTTAGGAAACCAGAAAGGAATAGCACATGCAGCGTATCTTGAACTGAAAGAACTCAAGGAAAAAAGTTTAAGTTTCATATTGTATATTGAAAAGTTCTCTGAGCAAAATAATGAACAATTCAGGAAGCATCAAAATTAGATGAAGATAGTATACAGTCACTGTATCAAGAAGAACTAGACAATGCTCAAACTATTCAAGAGGTTGCATATGATGAAGAGTCAATGGTACCGATGGAAGAACTATAAGCTACACTGAAAGCTAATATTAGCCAAAAAGAGTACTGCAGGAATTGAGGGAGTATCACTTAAAATGTTTCAGTAAGCTGATGAAGCACCCACTGGTATGTCAAGAAGTAAAAAAGACAGCTCCTACATCAACTGATTGGAAGATATTCAGTAATTATACCCATTCCACAGAAATGTGACCCAACAGAACACACTAATTATACCACAACATCATTGATATCACATGCAAGTAAAATTTTGCTGAAGATCATTCAACAATACTTGTAGCAGCATATTGACAGGGAGTTGCCAGCAATACAGGCCAACTTCTGAGGAGGACATGAAACAAGGGATGCCACTGCTGATGTCAAATAGATCTCGTCTGAAAGCAAGAAAACAAGAAAGATAATTGCTTGTGCTGTATTGATTAAACTAAGGCACTGGACGAGGTGGATCATAGTAAATTATTGATGGTCTTGGGAAGCATAAGAATTCCACAACACATTAGTGTTCTTATAGGAAACCTGCACATAGATCAAGAGACAATTGTTTGGATAGACAAGGTAACAATACCTGATCTAATACTGGGACAGGTTGCGCCCAGGTTGTACCCTCTCACCATAATTATTAAATGTGGATTTGGGGCAAATAATCATAGAAACTGAGTTATATGAAAAAGATTGAAGCATAAGGGTTAGGAGGAAGGCCCATAACCTTATATATGTAGAGGATCCAACCTTGCTTTTGAAAGTAAAGGGCACTTAGATGCTTGGTGATAAATATTATAGCCTTCAGCATGATTTACAGTTTCGTGCAAAGAAAACCAAAATCCATGTCATTGGACCAGTAAGCAATATCATGATAGACAAGCAAAAGAATGAGTGTTGTCGAGGATCTCATCTTGCTTGGGTCTTGCCAGAGTCATTGCTTATGGAAGCAGCAGTCAAGAGATCAAGTAATGCATTGGGTGAGACCTCATGAAATTATTGAAAAAGTGATGTCACTTTGTGGACTAAGGTGGGTCTGACCCAAACCAAGGTATTCTCGATCACCTTCTGTGCATGCAATGTAAGAAGGGATGAGAAAGACTAAAGAAGAATCCACGCATTTGAATTATGGGGCTGGTGAGGAAGAGTGGATTGACAAAAGGAAAAGCAAGCCAGAATGCTCCTTAGAAGGATGGCAAGACATTATGGACATAGTAGGAGGAAAAGGCTATTACGCTTGTGAAACTCGCGGTGACCTTCACACCTCCAGAATGACCAAATTATCTGAAATGTTTTATTGTTTTAAAATTTTAATCTGTTTGAAGCAAAGAGAAACCATTCTATAAGCAATATCATGGTAAATCAGATACATAAATGTATTTTTTGGTGTCAATACAAAAAAATCAGGAAAAGGAAATATGCATAAAACTGAGTTGGCTTATATGAGTTCTAAATAGAAAAATAAGTGATTCAATTTGTGGATATAGGAATAGAATAAGGATGAAAGAAAATGAGAAAGGAAAAACTCTCTATTCATGAGAAGAACAATAATATTTTTGATATTCAACAATAAACTCTAGGCTTTAATTTGTTACATCCTTTTGAGATATTATTCTGATTCTGTCTTGCCTTTTTACTTTAAGTTTTCTTGGCCCTCTATAACCATGGATTCAGAACACCAGTTCCAAGCAATTTTGTATCAAAAATAATCTGGGGTGAAAATGGAGGGTGTTTTTCAGAGAGCACTCAATTACAAATCTGTTCTCCAATAACAAAAACTCAAACAAAACTCACCACCTGGACACCCTATAGGACAGGGTCCTCTGTTGGGGTCTAGAGAGTAAAAACTCTACTCTCTGTCCAGAGTTCTTGTGTATTGAAAAAGGCAGACCTGTCCCCTCCTGTCCCTCAAATTCACTTCAGAGGACACCACGGAAGCTACAGCTAGGGAGAGTGGCATTTCTTATCAGAGCCCCCAGGAGCAAATGAAGAGGGAAAGAGAGAGTGGAACACATCCAATCCCACCAAGCCCCAATATTCCTGCTTAGAGCAGCCAATGCACAGAAGGATCCATAGGTCCACCCTCTTTCTCCCTTCATGAGACAAGATATCCCTTAATGACCCATATAGCAATAAGGGACAACACTGGAGGCACACTGTGGGAATTGTACCCTATCTGAACCCATCACACCAGAGTGAAACACTATGGGCGTACAATAGAACAGCAAAGGGAGCAAAGCAATGAATATCTAAAATATCCTTTGGGGCCAGGACATGGCACCCTATCAGACTTGAGCAGAAAACACTCCTCAAAATCAACAAAAAGACCTGGAACTACTTATAGACTTTTTTTTTTGGTCATTGGTTTGTTGTTGTTATTGTTTTTTCATTTTTTTGTTTTGTTCTGCCTTGTTTTTGCACTTATTATTGTCCCTGCATCTCTATTTAGATAAAATAGGTGATATAAACAATACAGAGGAGAAAACAATGGGAATAGTGGTTCTTGGGGAGGTGGCAAGCATGGAAATGGAAGTGGGTGCCAACAAACCCAGGGACAAGGGAACAGGTGATCTAAAATCAATGGAGAGGAAGGTCTAGGATGCCTGGTAGGGCTTGAACAAGGACAATATAACCAAGAGGAATTACTGAAACTCAAATGAAGGGTGAACATGATAGTAGGACAAGAGGAAAGTAAAAGAAAATAGAGGAAAGAACAAGGTGGCAAAGGGTATTTATAGAGGTTTAAAAAGTTATGTACATATGTAAATATATTTATATATAATGATAGGGAAATAGATCTATGTACATATATTTATGTTACCTATCAAGGTAGCAGACAAGCATTGGATCTCTACTCAAATACTCTCTCAATGCAAGAACACTTTGTTTTAATAACCTGGCATTCCATGATGCTCAGCTTCCCCACGTGATCTCTGAAGACAAAATGGGTGCATAGCAAATGTGGTGAAGAAAGTTGATGGTGCCTGGCTATCAAAAGATAGTGTCTGGGACCTTAAAGGCTTGAAGATAAACAATTTGCCACCTAGCTGAGAAGCAAAAACGTCCACAAAAAAGAAGCATACCAGGCTGTGTGACTATAAGGTATCAATGGGATCAGATAGCAGACATCAACAACTCAGAACAACAAATAAAATCATATCAATGTGAATGAGGGGGAGTGAGGAGTGGAGACCCAAAGCCCATCTATAGACAATTCGGACATCCCTTTACAGAAGGGTAACAAGGAACAGATGAGCTAGTCAGGGTGGAGTATAGCATCCATGAAACATACAACTTTCCTTTAGTTCTTTAATGTTTCCTTCCCATGGCCATCATGACCCCATTTTGTACCCTGCAAATCCAGCTAGATCAGAGCAAGTGCATGGGTACAGATAAGAGCTGGAAACACAGGGAATCTAGGACAGATAAAACCCGCAGGACTAGTAACAAGAGTAGTGATACTAGGAGGAGAAGAGGATGGTGTGTATGTGTCGGGCGGGGGGTGGGGGCGGGGGCGCGGTAGGGGAAACCAATCACAATGATCTACATATACACCTCTCCCAGGAGGATGGACAACAGAAAAATCGGTTAATAGGAGATATTAGTCAGTTTAAGGCAAAAAAATAATAATAATTTATAAATTATCAAGGATTCATGACGCATGGAGGGTGGGAGTGGGAGGGGGGAAATGAGAAGCTGATACCAAAGGTTATGGAAGAAAGAAAATGTTTTGAATATGACAATGGCAACAAATGTGCTTGACACATTTGATGGATGGATGGATTGTGATAAGAGCAGTATGAGCCCCCCAATAAAATGATTAAAAAGAAAGAAAGAGAAAGGCAGACTTGCAAATGATTAAGGAAAATAATAGAATGCTATTTTCAGTTCTTGGTCAATCGTCCTATTGTCAACTTATTAAGAAAATTAGTGAAATAAAATTTTATTTGTTAATCTAGTGTTTGACTGATTTGACACCCTAGAAGCATTAAGCAAGCAGAAAATCTTAGTAATTCTTAGTATATTTTGTTTGCAACTATTACTAATTAAATATATCAAATGAAAGAGATTCAAAAAGCATTACTTTGCCAGTGCTAAACAAGTATATTCTGTATACATACATGTTTGAATGAAACAATTAATTTCATGCCTTCTCAAATTTTAATATGTATGTATAGATTATATGTATATTTTACAAAGATTCAGATTATGTAATGGAATTTGAGAAAATTTAGTCTGATATGGAATTTGAGGTTCTGTGTTTCTGAAAATGCCTGGAGAGATTCCCATGCTGTTGGTCCATGGATCTTACCTTCAGTAGAAAAACAATGGTCTCAAAGAACAATGTTAATAGCACAGCAATTTTTAAAAACAGCTTCATTGGCACATAATCCACACATAATACAAAAGTTCAATTGCAGCAAAGAGTTGCATAATCTTTACCATAATGAACTTTAGAACATTTACTTCTTTCTTGTCCTCACAGTTATTAGTTCCCTATTTTCTTACACTCCCTTACCATCTCCCCAAGAAACCATTATTCCAACCACTCTCATCATAGATTCATCTCTCCTGAATTTCACTTAGGGAAAACATACCACAAACAAACAGACATTATAAGACTAATAACCAAGTCAAATAGAGAAAAATTTCAATACAAAAGAAAGGCTTCTGCAATAAAATTGCATATTATCAACTATCGGTGGGGTAAAACTTAAAAAAATCACTTGAATCTGATACCTCCCTGGTTATGATGGTTATGTGAACAAATGACAAAAGAAGTGTGAAAATATTTTGTAGCTTGAAAATGTTCTGCAGATATAATCTTCCTTTACCATAATTGGTGTGATATTATGGGTCGTTAGTAAGCTTATGAGCCGTGAAGACCATCTCTCTATGAATGTATAATAACGTTATTAGCAAATTAAGTAAATGAATATCTTGAGATGTGCTTTTCCCTGACCTGAGTGGTTACTGAGGCATATAGAAATAGGCCTGTGCAACCTGTTCCTTACATGAATACAATGTAATCTGTGACCCATTTGGTCAGATGGTTTGCAACAGCATACTTTTTCTCTATGGCATGTTATTATTTACAAGGTCACAGTAAAAAATGAGATGCCATTTTATAGCAGGAGCCCACAGCTAATACTTTATGGACAGCACACAAAGAGATTGGGAATTGATGATTTATGGATCAGGAAATAACACTTAATCAACTTTCCTGACTTCGAAAACCACACCGGACAGTTTACCACCACCTTTGGGTTGACAGCTCTGTCCATATTAATGGTAATACCTTTTCAAGCTGAAATAGGATATGCACACTCTTGGAGGTGCTATCTGGGAATTCTCCCAGCATGACTGGGGAGCCAACGGCAAACTACCGCTGCCCATCTGTCAGAAGCATCATGTGTTCTGACTGCAAACATAGTTCCTGGAGTTCACTGTCACAGGATAGAACTGTATCCACATAACTGTAGAGGGCATCTGATTCTGCCCTATCTCTTGCCTACCCCAAACTACATGAGGTCACAAGCATTTGAGTAACTTATACATGTATATTTTTAATTACATTGGGCCTAAGTACAGAATGTGTCCAGAATCTATAGATTTAAAGAGCTTGTATAATAGATTCAGAAAAAAGCCACAAGTCTTTAAATATTTGATCAACATGAATATACATGCAAGATAAATAGGAAAATAATGAGAGGTGAAATCCAAGAAGGGCTTAATATATTTCCTTATTCAAAACGTAGAATCAAATTCCTCATTATATCTAATGTTTTACTTTATATTTTCCTAGGGATTTCTTTGGGGGGGGCATCACTGCCTTCTAGTGGTCATGGGAGCTACCCAGCTTTGTTCCTGGAGAGCTGCCACTGGATTTGAACCGCCAAGCCTGTGGGCGGTAGTCCCACACTCAACCACTTACACCACCGGGGCTCAGTCCCCCTAGTGATTTCTTGTATTCATTTTATAGCATGTATATAATTCAATCCTATGTGAAGCTGATAATTACTTATTTTATCTAGTAGGTTGTTTATATATATGCCTTTTTCATCCTGATTATCTCCCAAAGTGACAACAGTAATCTTTTATTTATATATATATACACATATATATTTCTAAGTAAATGGATGGTCAATGAATGAACCACCAGTGAATACAGCTTTAGAAAGTCCCATCTTTTAAGGACAGAGACTGTGATGGAGGAGAGTTGAACTCACTATGGTCGACAATAGTCTCTTCTGTTCATGGCATTCACATATGGAGTAATTTATAGATACTGAAAATTTTTTCTGAGAAAAATATCAGAATTAGGAGCAAACTATCACACAGGATAGTTTCCATTAAATCAAAGATACATCATTAGCTTATTTTTTTTGTCATATTAAGATATCTTTGCTGTTCCAGGGTTTAGTAATTCTGAGGTTTTACCCATTCTTCAGCTTCTCTCAAGAGAATCCACTCTTGATATGTGTAAAGTGACCAGATTTTAAGCAGGACATCATTGACCAGGGGGAAGGGGCGTTCTTGATCAAAAATTGGTCTATTGGTAAAGTGACCAGATGTCTTGTTTTTAAACAACTTTTCCCACATCCCGTGGTGTTTTAAAAAAGTCCTGAATCTTGGAAAGAATACACGACAAGCTAGGGAGTGGCGGGGGAACGGGAAGGAAATAGACCCCCTCCCCATCTCTGCCGTCGCCGCCCCCCCCCAGTCCAATGATGTCCTGCTTTACCGATGTTGAAATATGGCCACTCTACTATATGATGCAACACAAGTGTTCATAGAACAAAAAGAGATGTAATATATTTATTTAATTTTAAAATGCGGTGGGACAAATTGTTAAAAAGCAGGACGTCTGGTCATCTTATGTAAGAGTCACTAATTGGTCATTAATAAGCTCTCGGACACACCTGGTGTTTGAACTATTCCCATGTGTATTCTCCTGCCACTCTTAAACTGATCTGCCAACGGTCCCTGATGATGTCATTATTGTGAGCTTAAAGCAGAACTTTGAAATCTATCTAACTCTGGGCAGCAATTAACCTAGTTGACAATCCTCTCCTTTTGGAAAAATTTGTTGTCTATTGTGGGCACAGGTGCAGCACGTAGGGAAGTGAGGGAAATGCAGCCACCAACGCAGGCTTGATGGCACAGATCTAACTTCATTGCCACTTTTGCAAGGCTTATATAGGTTTCATCGATCAATCAGATCATGCTTCCTGATTTCCAAACATTTCCTTATATGGTCATGGGCTTGCAGCATGAAAAACCATTGACCCACACTGTAGGCTATGTAAAGAAGGTATAGCTGAGCCAGCCATCCAATTGTCTTACAAACTATTTCGTCCAATCACATTACAGGATTTTACCATCCAATCATTACAGGGATCTTAGCTGTTACTATCAGGAAGTTAGAAGCATTCTACTAGACTGTGTCTCAGAGGTTTAAAGTAGAAGGACATCAGGTGAACTGACTTGGGGTCTTATTGCCTCACGACTGAAGTTCTTCCAGGAGTCATGGAAACATGAGATACCCAGCAGTTTCTGCCTGACACAAGACTGGAATCATCCTGGAGACTTGGAAGGATGGGTTCCAGCTACCTGAGGGCGTGGATACTCAGTGGCTTCATGACTGCTCCAGGAGACGCAGCAGCATCCTGCACTTTCAACACCTTTCTCCCAGATCCATAGGTCCTGCCAGGAATGCCCCTGGCATTAAATAGTCTACTATTTATTTTGCTGTATCAGGCATAAATTTATTGTTCTACAGTTTAGGAAGTTAGATGTATGAGTTTAGGGTGCCAACTCTAAGGGAAGTTTGCTCTCCTCAGCATGTGTGGGCTTGATATTTTATTGGAGATTTCCTTGTGTCTTGGTGTCAATCTTCCCTTGGGTTGACAAAGTTCACAGTGTAGGACCCTTGGGTCTAAAGGATGTGCTCCACTTTTGGTTCTTCTTTCTTTGTGTTATTAAATCCCTCTGATTTCTCTTGGCTTATTTAAACTCTTTTATATCTCTGAAGAGATTAATCAAAGGTGCAACTTAAACCTGTAGATAGCATCCTGCTCTATTAGCATAATTGTTAATAATCCTCACTTACTATCTGGGTTAGTCCGGGTAAACTAGAGGAACAACTTTCATAGACACGCATATGGATATAAGGGAATGGTTTATATACAAAAGGAATGGAACACTGAGAAAGCATCCCAACCCAGTCCAGTTCAAAGTCATAAGTCCGACATTACCCCATATGCCTGATACCAGTCTATAATGTCTCCTTCCGACTCACAAAGTCACAGGTCAGTGGGTGCAGAATCCCAGTGCTGCCAGAGGTCTCCCCATGGCTCTTAGCTTCCAGGGCTCAGGGTCCATCAACAGCATCCAGTGGTGGCAGAAGCAACTCATCGCTGGCAGGGATCCCCACGTGGCCTCTCCAGCTTCAGACATCTGGCTCCATTAGGGCAAAGTCGTGTGTCTTCTCCTCCGGCTCCTTTAACTTCTCGGATGCTGACATCTTGTCTTGTCCGTGATTCATCGTCTCTGAGACTAACTCCCAACAACTGGAGAAGATAGCTTCTCATCTGCATGAGGGAAATATTACGAGATTTCCCAGACATATCAGGAGAAAGCCATGCCCACACAGAGGCCTCACTGGCTACTCAATGGCTATCTCCAGATGAACAGGCTAGACTCCACCCCTACATATCAATCATGAAATTAACATAAGCACATAACCACCACACTATCATAGGTGTTAAGAATTACAACACACCAGATTACATAATACTGTAGGACACTTACATAATACTGAGAATCATCAGAGTCAAGTTACTTTTTCTTCTTTACTTATTGATGTTTTCCACTTCTCTCCTTCTCAATCTATACACTCCCTTCTGAAGCTTCCAAGTATCTCTAATTGATCTTGCCTTCATATACAAAGTCTTCAGAGTTACTTGATGGTGTTTGTTCACTTTCTAAAACACAAGACAAGAACATGTGTGAGGAAGCTCAATGCAAAATATAAAATAATTTCTAAAAATGTCAAAAAAACATAGACATAGTATTGGATTTAGTAGCAAAGCCTCTACTAGCTAAGTTTAGATATTTATACAGATATTTGCCATGATCTTCCTATTTTCTTTCTCCCCATAATCTGCTATTATTTTTAAAATTAAATATTTTATTAAAACAGCAGCTTAAAAATGATGGGAAATCTACTATATTTACTCTTATACAACAAGAAATATTAGCAAATAAGACAAAAAAAAAACCTCTCCAAACAAACCAAACTCACATCTATCAAGTCAATTGTAACTTTTTGTTTGTTTGTCTGTTTGTTTTGAGAGCATCACTGCCCTGGTGGGAAGTAGGAGGCCCAGCCTTGCACCTGGAGAGCTGCTGCTGGATTTGAACCACCAACCCTGTGGGCCACAGTTCCACACCCAACCACTACGCCACTGGGGCTCAGCCCCTCAATTCTAACTTTTAGCGACCCTGTAGGACAGGGAAGAGCTGCCCCTGTGAGTTTCTGAGACTGTAATTCTACAGGAGTACAAAGCCTCCTCTTTCTTCCCACAGAGCAGCTGCTAGTTTTGAACTGCTGTGCTTTTGATTAACAGCCCAATGAGTTACCACTGTGCCACCAGGGTTCTTATGTCATCAAACGGCTATTATTATTTATGCATGATGATAAAATTAGAGCAGTAAGTTTAAATAAACTGATATTGCAGAATCCAATCATATTTCTATTTTATCTAACCTTCCAGAGAAAATTACATGGGGATTTCTAAATTGTCTGATTATACCCCCCACACACACACACTTCAACCATACTCACATGTACAGTTCATAACCTGTACTTGCCTTTTCCCTCCCCACCCCCGTGACTCCCCTCCCCTGCTGTTGTTTGAACTTTGCCTAGACTCCAGTGCTGGGAAGCCTGACAAGGACTACTTTCTAGCCAGGAGAAGTTGTCATCAAGTTTCTCTGAAATTTTTCACTATTCAGAAAGAGTTTATGCTTTACCAGAAGAATTCACCTTGGGGCACTGTCAAATAACCAACTCTCCAAGGAAATTTAATATCTGATTCAATTAATCAAAATTAGATTTACTCACATTGGGAGAACATATTGATAGTCCTACCTTCCTTTATGTAACTGGCAGGTCCTGGAATCAGATTTAAATTGTCAGTTGAATGATAGTTCAAATATATTTACCAATTTCCTAAGGAAAATAGGAACATGCTTGTAAAATGAGCATCTGATATTGTGTTTTATAGTTCTTGTTTTTTGTATCAAATTTACTTGGTTTTAGAAGCACATTTATGCAGATGAATGAAGGAGTCAGGGAGAAGGCAGCATTAACACTGGTGAAGGATCTGCCAGGTGTCAGGCGTCACACCCAAAACTGGGGCCTCCCTTTGTCATGAAACTTGTGTTATGACTGATAGAATGCAGCCGTTTTTATTTCATGATTCCAAATCTAAATATCTTTGGTTTGAATTTGCTTTCATCTTACTGCAATCACTTAGGAAATGGGTAACAAAGAGATTCCTGGTTGTCAATCTGTATGTATGTATTATGTATATATATATACACACACACATATATTTCATTTAGCATCTTCTTATCCCCCTTTCTTAATATATCACAAAAATAACAAATCTTACCCCTCAACTTGCCAAGATTATTTACTATTAGGCAAATAATTGAAATAAATATTAAATATATAACAGCCTACATATATCTATATTTCTAGAGATAGAGAAAGAGATTTAAATTTGTGCTTCTGCCTCAATAAAGTGATTTTGTTTAAATGATTGGAACCACTTAAGACTACTTTGCTAACTCTTAATCCTTAACAAAATTCTAGCCTCCACCCCCTGGGAACTCATTCCTTCTATGTCCCTGGCTACTTGTCAGCCTCTGTGCTACCATCTGGTTGTTGGGACAGCCTCTCTGCTTCACTTGTCATGGCGATGAGGGGGGGTCTGCTGTCCACAGTTCCCACTTCTTTGACAAGCGTTTCTTCTCTAGAAGCATAATGAGGTATGAAAGACACTGGAGAGTACCTAACTGCATTAACACTTACAGAAGAGTCCAGGCCCCACCCACCACTCCAATCACCTTCCCACCATCCCAGACCCCACACTCAGGCAGGCCCACAGATAGGAACAGCAACATTCCGTGTTAACAACTTGGCGACTGCAGTAAGCCAGACCCCAGGAAGCAACAAGATATTTCCCTCAGGGAGGCCCTGGCTTGGGACTTCCCTTCCTTTTCTATGTCAACAAAACCTTCGTTTCCTAACTCACAGGCCACAGAATAAACCAAATATCTGTGTTTTCCTTTAACCTTCCTTTCTTAATGGAAAGTGCCCTGTTACACATAATGTCTACAGCTAGGTTGTGTTGACTTTGCTCTCATTAATGACTCCAACTCATAAAAGTGCATTGGGGATTTAAAAAAACATTCACCAGGAAAATAAACAAATACACAAATTCTAGTTCTGACTCCAGGGCATATAGAGCAAACAGTTTACTACTCTCTTGTGTAGGATACTTTAGTTGTTTTTCACATAATGTAAGGAGTTCTGGGGGGAAATGTGCTGCAGAGTTGACAATCAGATAGCTGAAACTGTGTATATATATGTATATATATATATATACACACATACATACATACACACACATATATAATTGCAAAATAAGGATAGCGCAAATGACACACTTGAACTATCCCTTGGTACAAAATAGGTAGACCAATATTTTAAGAAACAAAAAATATTAATGTCTGTAGACTAAAGACTGGCAGTTGGAAGCCACACAGTCTGTCACTGCAGAAGCAAGGCTTGGCAAGATGCTTTCATAAAAATCAAAGCCAAGAAAACCCCGTGGACATCGATGCTACCTTGTAGTACCATGGGGTCACGAAGCTTAATTTTCTTCTTTTTTTAAATGTATAAAAATTTTAAATCTTATTATTTTAAAATGATCTTTTAAATAAGAAAAGACAGATGAGATAAAAGAGAAATTGTCAGATATGTCCTACTACGTTTCTACAAAGAGAGATATTGTCTCTGAGTTTGCTGCAGTTATCATTCACATAGAGACACCTGGGACACACAGGCACAGCCACAAGGTAGGTGAGCAGTCAGTCTTTGCCTGTTTGAGTCATAGGAAACCTTTCACTTTCAGTATTTGCCTCATGGAGTGCGTTTCAGCATATTTGCTACAGAACATATTTGCTACAGATACTTGTTTTCTAGCCAGATGCCCTCCAAACACTTTGTGCATTTCAGATTTGCTGCATAATTTTATCACTGCCCTCACCTTCTTCCTACTTTGGCCATCCCCATCCAAAACCAATTTCATCTCTGGGACCTTGTCTTTAAATGACCGATGATGTTTCTCTCTTTTGAACTCTTTATTACTTCATTGACACACAATTTACAGAGGGGCACTGTTATTTCTCTTCATATGTGCAAAGAGTTCCCTTCCTGGACTTCATTATGAATTCTAGAAAATTATATTCATCTGTAACTCTTCGCTGCTTAGGGGATGGCCTTATACTGAGTAGATATCAAATAGGCTGACTCACAGGAATGCAATGAATCAAGGAAAGCATGATGTTGAGTCAATTTTAAACCAGCGACAGCGCCCCTGAGTAGTACACATATTTAAGGGTGGAAGAAGTTCAAGTGCATTCAACGATACCTTAGAAGAAAAGTCTCAATACTGACAAAACACAGTCACTGAAAACCTAAGAAACGTTTTGAAACACATGAGGTCGTCACGGCAGTGGTTGTGTGTGTGTGTTGATTAAATGTACCTCTTGTTATTATTTTTCTTAAGGCAAATAGTAAATTAATCTCAGGCTTGTGCATTTCTGATTGGTAAGTAAAGAAATTACAGGCCGAGCTTGGTTAAAAGACTAGCAATTGATCAGATTAAAAAGATCATGATAAATACCATTGCAGGAGGGTTGTCTTTGGTGGACATGTGTTGTTAGTGTAGTGTATTGAGGAAGATCCTCACAGAAATACTTGAATAGACATCCAAAGAAAATGAAGAAGCAAGCTTCTGGGATATTTGAGGAAGAGAGTTTCTAGACGAATGTGCAACTTGTGTAACGTCAGCACGGAGGAGGCATGTTTAGTGGTTGGAGGAATAGTAAACAGGCCAGCATATGCTGAAGAGATTGACTTAATGATCATAGATAAAATCAGTTCATTATAAAGGGTCTAGTTCATGTAAGATGTTGGGAATTTGGTTTTTACTTTTGATATATACAGAAAACCACTGAGATTTTTGGTAAGGTAAACAAGGTTTTGAAAATTTCATTGCAAAACTGAATTTTATGTTAGAGAATATTATTGATCACTTTTGAGGTATAAGGTAATTCTATTTTGTTTTGTTTTGTTTTGGGGGCATCACTGCCCTCTGGTGGTGGAAGTAGGAGGCCCCACCTTGCTGCTGGATTTGAACCTCCAACCGGTGGGCTGCAGTCCGGTGTACAACCACTACACCACTGGGGCTCAGCAGGTAATTCTATTGCTATGCCATTAATTTAGGCAACAGCATAGAATCTAAAACACTGTTGGGAAAAAGACATTATACAATTGTGGGATGGATATGAACCTCAATATATGAAATATTAACTTGTACAGATTAAACTCTTGTTTATTAAAAGATCATTTTATTAGGGTTTCTTACAACTCTTACAACAATCCATACATTAATTGTATCAGGCATATTGGTACATATGCTGCCATTTTTTCTAGACATTTACTTTCCATTGAGTCCTTGGTATCAGTTCCTCTCCCCTCCCCCTTGTAGCCTCTTGATAAATTATAAATTATTATTATTTTCATATCTTACACCAACTGCTGTCTTTTTTCCCCAATGGTTTCTGTTATTTGTCCCCTTGGAGAGTTTATGTGTGGTTAATTGTTGATCATTGTGATCTGTTCTCCCTCCCCTCCCCACCTTTCTCCTATCCTTCTGTTTTCACTATTCCCATTCCTGATATTGGATTCTGTGCGTCATGAGTTCTCATTTCTTATCTGTACCTTTGCACAGGCTCCAGTCTACCCACAGTAAAAGGCAGTACTTGAGTCATGATAGTGGGGGGAGATTAAACTCTTAAGTGACTGGACACTACTTACACATACAGTGAGAATTGGTGACAGAGCAAAAGTTCCAATACATTCACTCACAATTGCAGAACTCTGAGAAAGCCTTAAACTAATTTATGCTAGTCTCAGGCCTCCACTCATTGAGCACCTTTAAGGCAAGGGATCCTCACCAGAGTCCAAAGATGGCCTCTTCTATAAGCTTGGGATATCAGTCATCTGGTTCTAAAATACTAGACAGTTTCAGCCTAAGACAGACAAATGGATCCAAGGTTAGCAGGTAATGTGGCAGGTTGCCAATGACACCAAGAATAACAGGCAATGTGGCCAGCTTTTGACTCAAATTCAATGAGCCAGATGCAGGACACACAACATCCTCCTTGGAAGAGGTAACGTCCCTCAGGAAATGTTCTTTCAGTTGACTTCATCGAGGCTGTGATCTGAGCAAGGGGGTTCCATTTCATCTTAATAATCTTATAACTGATTATTTGTGATTTGTGTCAGGTCAGGGGGCAGGGCATTACTAGGTGTTAATTCTCAGACAACTGAGAATCCTGGCCCATCTAAGTTGACACAGAACTTTTACTACCACAAGGTAGTTTTCATGATTTGTACATTTTTAGTTTTATTTCATTTAATAGTGCAAAATAATTAATGATGCTACTTTATAAAATTCTATTTCCTAGAGGAGGAGCCTTGGTGGTTCTGGGGTTATGTCTTGGATCTCTCATTGTGAGGTCAGTAATTTGAAATGGCCACCTCCCTCTCTCTGGGGAAAAAGGTGAAGTTTTCTATTTCTATGGAGAGTTATACTTTTGGAAACGCACAGAGGCAGTTCTCAGAGGGTTGCCGTAAGTCAGAATCAACTCGATGGCAGTGAGGTAAGTGAGTTGGGGTGGTAATGATATCGCTTCTTTCATTATTACTTTTTTCTTCTTTCTCCCTTTTCATAAATCTTGGTCAGTTAGATGTAGGTTTATGGATTTTGATTCCCCCCTCCCAAGAACAAACTTTTTTTTTTCTGTTTTTTTTCCCCCTGTTTTCTAGTTCATTAATTTCCACTCTCATTCTTAGTATTTCCTACCTTCTGCTTGTTTTGGATTTAATTTGCTCTTATTTTTAGAGTTCCTAATGATGGAAGGTTATTGCTTTTAGACTGTTTTAGCCTTTTTAATATGGTATTTAAAGTTATGCATTTATCCCTAAGCACTGCTTTAGCTACATTTTGTACATCTTGATTTCTCCCCCACTAAGTCCTAAATATTTTTGAATGTCTTTGGTGAGTTCCTCACTGATCCATCAGTTACATAGAAATGTGTTTTTACTTCCCAAATTTCTAGGCGTTCCTAAATTCCTTTTTGTTGTTAGTTATTAATTTAATTTTCTTGTGGTAAGGAAATATATTGGGGATTCTTCCAATCCTTTTACACTTACTGAAACTCATTTTATGCCCTAATGTATGGTTTATTCTGGAGAATGTTTTACATGTGCTTAAAAAAATGTGGATTCTGCTGTAGTTGGGTGGTATGTTCTGGAAATATCAGTTCACGTTTCCTTCTATGGTTGTCCATATACTTGCTGATGTTTATTTTACTTTCCCCATCAATTATGAAGAGCAAGCCATGATGATATTCCACATTTTAATTGTTGAATTTTCAATGTCTTTTTAAAAACTTGTCAATATCAGCCCCAAACCACCAGCTGTTCCTCAGGAGAGGGGACTTTCTGCTCCCACAAAGAGTCACTGTCTCGAGAAACCCAAAGCAGTGCTTGTACTCTCTTCTGTAGAGTCACTATGGCATTGACTTGATGACAGTGCATCTGAGTATGTATTTTTAACTGTTCTAACGTCTCGATCCTTTTGTAACCATTACATATCCCTCTGTTTCTACCAAGATTTATTTCCCTTATGTCTATTTTTGTCTGACATTTTTGTCATACGTTCTAAGGTTGCTATTTGCAGGGACTATATTTGTGTTAGGTAGGTAGAGAAACAAGTATCGTGACACTCATATATGTGTAATAAAGTTTTATATCACGAAGTAATCATATAACAAGAAAACATCTCAGCCCAGGACAACTCAATTCCATAAATCTGATGCAATCCAGGACCCTCATGTAGCTGCAGGCCAATGACATACATCACAAGCCAATGTGTGCAATTTCATGGATCCAAAGTTGGTAGAGATACAGAAGCGTTCTGAGAGTTATTGGGGTCCAGCAGCCCATGCAGGGCTGTTTCCAGACAGACATTGAGTCCTAGCAGGCAGAAAGACAAAATGGCAGAGAAAGAGAAGAATTTCCAGTTTCTTCATGATAAAAAGGCCACACATTCCAGAAGTCGTCATCAGGCTGTGACTGACTAACAGGCTGGACTCCATCTGTCCATAACTGTAAAGTGACATAAAACCATCCAAACTGCCACGATATTTTCCCTCCAAAGCGCTTGTATCTAAGTGGAAAATACATTTTCTATGAATAACATATCACTGAAAAATTTTAATTCTTTTCATTGGGGCCTCAACAACTCATGCATGCATCCATCCATGCATCCATCCATCTGTTGTCAAGCACATTTGTACATTTCTTACCATCATCATTCTCAAGATATTTTCTTTCTACCTCAGCCCTTGGTATCAGCTCCTCATTTTTTACCCTACCTCTCTCATAAACCCTTGATAATTATAAATTTTTTTCTTGTTTTACACTGTTTGATGTCTCCCTTCACCCACATTTCTGTTGTCTGCCTCCCTGGGAGGGGACTATATGCAGATCTTTGTGATGCGTTCACCCTCTCTCCCTCATCTTCCCCTTCCCCTCCTGCTACCACTAGGAAACTTAAAAAAAATTATTTCTTATAATTTCTACCTGTTATTGGAGTGGGTGGTTAATATACACCTGCTTTAATAATTGATGTGTTTGGATGTAGGCCTGTCATTTTTTGCTATTTATTTTCTATATATCTTGTGTCTTTTCAGTCTCTATTTCCTCTTCACTGCTTTCATCTGTGTTAAGTACTTTTCACGGTGCCATTTTCATTCAGCTTTTGATATTCTACTTATTACTATTAGCTATATCCTTACATATATATTTTTTAAACATGGCTTTAATTAATTAATTATTAAAATATTTTAATACTATTAATTTAATATAATACATTTATTAAATTAATAAAATTAAATCGGTAAGATTAATTAATTATTAATAATTTTTGATATTGCAATATAAATCTTAAAAGATCAGTTTCAGGTACGTAGTGATTTACTATCTGCAAAATAAAGCTGTTCTGCTCCAATATATTCCATTTAATCTCCCTTGATATGTCCTGCTCTTTGCATACACGTCTATACATTTTATAAACCCAACCATAGAGTGCTGAGTGTACACAATGTTTCCTTGTAAATAAAGAGAAAGAATAGAGCACAAGGCCTGTATTTATTCATAGCTTGTTGTTTCTATTTATTCATTATCACGTTCACCCTTTCTTCAACTATGTCAAATATTTTGGTTGACTCACGAGTGAATTTATTTTTGATATACAATGTCTCATTCTAGCATTTTCATTTTTTTACATAAAATTAATGTTTGGTAGTCTCAATTTAAGTCATTTCCATTTATTTTCTTTTGATTTTCAAAATAATTTTTAAAATTATTTGAGCATAGTAGAAATAATTCATTTGAAATCTTTGTTCCCTAAGACCACTTAGTACATTCTTAGAGACAATTTTTTTCAGAGTACAGGTCATACGTTTCCATTTTTTATGTGTCAAAATTTCTTATTAAAAACTGAGCAACTGGGCTGAGCCCCGGTGGCGTAGTGGTTGTGCGCGGGACTGCAGCCCACTGGGATGGAGGTTTGATTCCGGCTCCCAGGAGCAAAGGCTGGGCCTCCTACTCCCACCACCAGGGCAGTAATGCCTAAAAAAAAAAAAAAAAAAAATTAAAAAAACTGAGCAACTCTGAATTTTATTTTTTCTTCTGACTGCTATTATTATAGCTATTTGTGTGACTTCTATGTTAAGTAATTTGCCTGAGATGTGAAGTTTGCCTCCTCTGCATGTGCTCTCGCTAATGTATCTGCTCATTTTCCTTTTGTTTTGTCTAAAAATGGAAATGAATTTCCAGTTTGAAGGATTACCCACAGAAAATATTAATGAATTATGAATATCAATGAACCATTGTCAGTTATAGCATTGGAAGTTGAGTCCCACATGTTAGAAGAAAATTAAAATGTGACTATAGAAATGCTGCAGTCTTGAAGTAGAATTGGTCAGAATGATGTGAATGGAAAAAAGTTTTTATGTTCTAATGGCGTGGGACTAAACAATAATAAGAAGCAGTTCTATCTACCCATTAAAAATTGGAACGTTGAGTATGCAGAATATGAATTTAAAAAATGGGAAGTCATCAAAAACAAAATGGAATGCTTAAAGATTAGATCTCATAGGCATTAATGAGCTTATGTGAATTGATATATAATATTTTGAATCAGGAATGTTATTGCTTATTATGACAGTTTTAAAAGGTATGTTTTCAAAGTCGCCAAAATCTATCTTGAAGTACAACGTCATCTGTGATATGGTCATGTGTATATGCCTAGGGAAGTTCAGTTGATACTATTATTCAAATTTGTGCTCCAACACTAAAGCTAGTTATAAATAAGTTAAAAAGTTAAAACAAAATTTCAGTCTGAAATTAACCAAACCTGAAACCAAGATGCATTGACAATTATTGAAATTGAAACGTGAAAGTTGTACACAAAGAAAACATTTTCAATACCAATGACTTCTTAATTGAAAATATCTTTATCCAGCAACACAAATGGGAACTGTACACATGGACTTAACAGGACAGAAAACACAGGAATCAAATCGGTTGCGTGTATTGGAATAAACAATATCCTTAGTCAAACAAGGTATGGACAGAGGTTTAAAAGATCAGCAAATATTCATAAAATATTGAAGAAAATTAAACAAGTCAATAAGAGTCAAAATACAACTTTGAATATATTCCACCTAAATTTAGAGAACATCTCAATAAGAGATTTGCTACACTAAGGCCGGATGAGCTATGGTGTGATATTAAAAACATTAAAAAGAAGGAAAAGATCAAAAAGTATGTCAGAAAAGACTGTGAAACTTACTCTCGAATGTAAAGTACCTAAAGCAAATGGAAGAAATAATAACATAAAAGAGTTGAATAGAAAATTTCAAAGGACAGTTTAGAAGATAAAATACTGTGAAGTGTGCAAAAACCTGGAATCAGACAACCCAAAGAGAAGAATGTGCTCAGTATATCTCAAGCTGAAAGAACTAAAGAAAAAATCCGGTTTTGGGCACCTTTGAGGGACTTGAATCACGTTCCTTTTAAAAGTTCTTTGAATTTTGGGAACAAAAGGCAGCCTGAAGAGCAAAATTTGGGAATGTAGAGTACATGTGGTAACATTTCCCAAGGAGATTCCCAAGGGGCCAGCCCCTTCGACCCTTGAAGAAGGAGCAAGTGCATTGTCATGATGTACCAGAATTACTCAGAACCATTTTCGTGGACTTTTAATCACTAATGAAGTTTTCCGTCTTCTTATCATGTCTGCAGAATAACTTCTGCTGGTATTCCTATATCCTTAAGAAAAAACTATTAACATTTTTCTGTTAGGTTCTCCAAATCAATTGCAAAAGTCTGCATCTACCATTTGATTGGATCTTCATTTTTAAGGCACCCCAGGAAGACTAAAACAAGCATATTACTAATAAAAGTTATCCCCAGCCATCCACTGATCACAGGAACATACTTTGTTTGAAATAAATCTATGCTTGTATGAGCTGGAACTCTAGTAACATTAGGAAAGACATTTTTGAGAGGGGAGAATAGATAGGGTAGATTGGTATATTAGTAGATCATAAATGAATGCAAAAATTTCCAATAATAGCAATATAAAATAGACAACAAATCTAATTTTTCTATTCAGGCCTCTAAACCTATTCTAAATTCTCTTCATCTGACCTTCAAGAAAACAACATGCATCATGACCAACATTTTGGACAAGAGAAAATATATAAATGAATTTTAATTTAAACAAAACACCTTGGCCATTTTTAAACTAGAATAAAAAACAACATACTTTGAATATTTTTCAACCCTTGCACAATTGCAGAAAAATCTCAAGTTGTCAGCTATTAATTATTTTCTATTTTTAAGATAAAATACCTACACATAAAAATATTTAATCATTGATACTGGCCCTTAAAAGAGGATTCTGACTATACTCTTTAGCACTTAAATCAACAAGCTATATGAGATTATCTTTTCTCTATTATCAAATCAAGTAGGAATCAACTCAATAGTAACAGCATTATCGAATTTTCTATCTATAATTCAATTTTGCACTATCCAATGACTTTTAAGGGCTACCCTAAGGCTGGTGAGGTAGAATTTCCCTGTAAATGACACAGAGGAGTAAGAGCTGTATGTGTTATAGTTTTAATTCCCTCCCTGCTATTTTGAAATACAAGTTATTTCAGGATCAGGCACAAGCCACAGAAGTCTGTGGGATTTTCAAATTTTCCTTGTGGAAGTTGTTCCTTGTGAAGTATTTGTACAAACATTAGATTCTTTGGTTTTTGGTTTTCCATTTTTGCTACTTCAGTAAGGAACAGAGACAGTGGAGATATGGAGTGGGGGCATAAGTGATACTTAGCTGACTTTAGTATCTAGTTTGGGAAGTGGTATTGGGTTATGAGATTAGGCTGTTTTCTGTCACGTATAGATTGAGTCACCTTGAGCAAGTCTTTGAGTTATTCAAAACTTCCATTTTCTCAGTCATAAAATGGAGCTATCAAGATCCAGTCCGACTATACCAGTGGAATATAAATGAATATAACCATACTAAAGCACAAAAAATACAAATTATTATTGATAACAAGGTAATCTCTAATTCTTACTTTGAGTCTGATGACTTTTGTTTCCACCCCTTTTTCAGGGTGTTCAATCTGACAAGACCCACTTTTGTGTGCGGTTCTTGGAGAGTGTTGCTCTCATGTACCACCAAGCCATCGTTCACCTCCTTGTGACAACACAGGACAGACTGACCCTTAAGGTTTTCCAGGCGGTGGTCTACAAGGACAGATAATGAGGCTATTTTCCTGCAGAACTCCTGGGTGGGTTCAAGTTGCCAACTGCCTATTGTTATATCACCTTGGAATGTTTTTATATCCTTTGGAATGTGCTAGAATGGAGCTATGAAATGCCAGGCTAGAATGGAGCTATGAAATGCCAGGCCTGTAGAACTGAGATTCTGATCTTAACTAATAGTGAATTGATAGAATGCCTTATTGTATAGAATTCACCCTATTCTAGCTATGTACATTGTGAACTCAATAAATGTCTACATTGTGGACTGGACTGAATACATGGATATGTACTGCCTATGGTGGTCTGAATCATGTGTTTTCAAGTACTAGCTGAAAGCTTGACAATTTGAACCCACTGAGGAGTGCCACAGAAGAAAGACCTGACACTGTGTTTATTAAGATTGCAGTCAAGAGACATTTGCAGAGTTCTACTCCGAAACACCATGGGTCACCATGGGTCAGAATAACCTCAACAGTGACTAGCAACATCAGCATCTAGTCCTTTTACTGTGTCAAGGCCACATGTTCCTGACTTATTAATCGTAGCTTAAGCTGAAGGATCCTACTAGTGCAAGTTGTTAAAAAGTGTGACTCCTGATGGGTCAGCAGTTAGAACCCACCTGATAGACAAGACAGCCTGGACCCCTAAAGAATGCAGCCTTGGAAACCCTAAAACTAGTTCTACCCCCTTCTATAGGCTAACCTAGATCAGAATCAACTAAAGAACAATGGGCTGGTTTGGGGTGATGCTTATATTGACAAACTCTGAACATTGTGCTAGTGGATCGACTTGAGCATCTATCCATATACTTGTACCCCATGTTCTACAATAACCCCATGTTCTACAATAACCTAAGGTTGCGTGTTTACTGCCAATATGTTTTTGATCCATCAGTGTGGATAGATACAGGATATAGTATACTTTCTTTCATTACCTATAAATAGAATCACTTGAAAAAAGTTTATTTGGGTCACCATTCCTGAAATCACTTGTGTCCTAGTGGCATTTACTTTGATCCATTGAAGACTACGTTTATATTGAGATGCAGAATTTAGTTCAGGATTTCATCTGAAAAACACAAGAGTTTGTCCTTGGAATCAGACACTATACCCTATGTGGAAGTTGAGCCATTTCAGAGGTGCCTACATATGTTTAATACTTATTGTGAGCCTGTAGGCCAGAGTTGCAATCTTTACAGAAAAAGACGTCACATATTTCTTGCCCAGAATAGCTGATGGGTTTGAACTGCTGATCTTTTGGTGAGCAGCCGAGTGCTTCACCCCTGCAACACCAGGGCGACTATGAGTTGCAATCGACTAGATAACAATGAAAACAATGCAGTGTTTTCCTTCCCTTTTTCCCTTTCTATACTGATCTGTATTTATTGATTGCATTTTTCTCCCTGCATCCCACCAGAACCCAGTCTCGAGTTTGTCTTACAAGCATTATTGGACAAAAATTACCTCTAGCAAAATACCATCCAGCAGATGAGAAATGAGCAATGCTGTCCTCTCCAACCTTGAAAGTTCTTACTCTTTGAAGTTTAGAACGTAGGGACTGGCCTTTAAAAAGAACCAGGGCTGCCCTCTTGGAAGTCTTTACCCCTGGATGAGTGTGGTCTTTACTGAGGGATCCTGCTGCTGCCAGGAGACTGAGAGGAAGACAAAAACTTTATCCAAACTACCTCTGTCTGATCCACTGGGGTGGAGTTCTCTCCCACCCCACCTCCTGCCCCCGCCGTCACAGCCCATCCCCTTTATCCCATACACATGCACTTCATTGAGCTGAAGCTGTAGAACAGTGCCGTCTTGATTTATGAGGGCTGTGTTGCTTCCCTGATCCTGCCTGGCACAGTGCTGGATGCTTTGCTTTTATGTGTCCCCGTCAGGGGGCAACTGGCGACCAGCTGTTGGAAACTGGTTTGAGAAAATAATAAAAATAAAAATATCCATGGACTGTCCTGTCATTCTAGATTTCTAGTACCTGCCATCGGCCTTGGAATAAACAGGAGAATTTTTTTTTCCACTTGGAAGGAACTTTTTCCTATGACAGAGAGATTTATATTGTGCTGGAATGACTTCTAAGTATCAAGAGGGTCTTGCCCGAGGACTAAGTTAATAATTGAGACTGTTAGAATAATAACTCACCTGGTCACCACCCCCTTTATCTTTGAAGGGTCCCCAAATACAATATATATAATATACTCCCTCCTGCTGGACCTCCTGCTTAACGTAACTCTCTCTGAGGTGGAAGTTAACGCTTGGAAGAGACTGACCACAAAGTGCACCACCGCATACAGTGCTTCCCACTCAGGTGAGGGGTTTTCATGGGAGCAGGAAATTGGTTATCTCTGGGGAATAGTTCCTCCACATACATGAGCAAAAGTTAGAGTGAAGGGAGAGAGAAAAAGATGACTATGAATGACTGTAATGGCTACCAGAATCGAGGAGCCTTGTGAAGTACTCATTTTTGTACTGTATCATTACCGAAAGGAGCTCTAGTGGCACGATGGTGAAGTGCAAGGCTGAAAGATGCCATAGTCTGCTTCTGTAAAGATCAGAGTGAAAATCTGGTAGTGAGTTCTATCCTGTTCAATCAGGAAACGATGGGTTAGAACTGACTTGAAGGTGATGGGTGTATGTTATACATACCAACCACTTCAGGGATTTACTTAATAATGGTTAATGAAGTCATAGGATATGTTCCAGAAATCGTTAATGAGTCCTCACTGATGGCTTTATAACAAAATATAGATAAGATAAAATAACTATATATATAGCTATATAATTTAAATATAATTTAAGCTGTAATTTAAATAGATGGCAAAAAGCATGTAAGCAGAGGATCAGATAAACCTATCTAAGGTTTAAACTAGTGATTATCTAACTAAATTATTCTCATAATTATTTCTGATGGATGTAAATAGGTATTTCTTGAAAAGGCCCTTCAGTAATCAAATTAGCTAATCAACTTTGGATGGAGAAAAACAACATATTTTTTTCTGTTCTTTTTTTACTGCAAATTTTCTAAAGAGCACTGTAAGTTTCCAAGAGGGGCATACCTCCACGGAACACCACTTTCTCATAGTATTATGCGGTGACCACACTTTGTGTGAAATACGGGAACTCTGCCCAAATGCTTTCCTAAATGGAGCAGCAATTTAAGTTTTAAGCTCTGTAAATGAGAGCCAAAGTGACATTTTACATGAAAGGGACCTGGTCCAACTCGTAGGATGAGAATGACACTCCTGGAAATACATGTTTAAAGGCCACGAAGACTATTAAACAGAGTGTTGGGATGTTGTCCTGAGCATTGGCTTTGCGAAGGAGATTTACTCTGCTAAAGACATTGCTAATTTTGATCTATGCTACAACAAGTGAAAAATTTCAATTAAAGGGAGGACATCCAATTAAAGAGAACATACAGTCCTCTTTGAAGGAAGGGCTGTCCAATGAAGTGCAGGGCACAGACTTAAACTTGGAGATCAGATAAATGATATACGTTCGGTATAAGTTTGTACAAATATTGCATAGCATGTACACTACAAAATTATTTTTTGAGCTGAATTGCAAATTTGATGAGGTGTCCTGTAGTTTCAATTGTTAAATAGGGCAATCCTATTGTTGAAGGTTGTGAAGATGACTCTGACTCATAATGACCTAGGGTGACAGGGGAGAACTTCTCCATAAGGTGGCCTAGATGATCATTTTTCTGGGCGCATATCTCCCGGTTTTTTCTTCTGCAGACCACGTGATAGGTTTAAACTACTGAATTTTTTTATTAGTTGAGTATTTAACTGCTGTGTGACCAGGACTCTTTAGCGACCTGACTGGATCGGTTTTGAATCCTGTGTTTGAATCAGCCAGTAATGTCATCTGTAATGACCACTTTACCTGGCATGGCCATGGTCCATGTTCCCTTGGCTCCTATGATCAGAGTCCACAAGCCGTACACTCTGTCTTCACCTACCCTACCAACAACAGGAGTTTTAGCTCTTATCTTTGTATTTCCCTGGGAAATGAGCTTGCTGACCCTTTGGGATACTCTCCACCTTGGCATTCAGCCTTTCATTTCCCAGGAGCCTGTGGTCAGATTTAGGAAGGAGCATTCATTTGGTTGTCATGAGCCAACGAGAAGCTTACCTCCTAGGCAAACTCTCCAGTACTTATCACACTGTCTCTGCACTTGTAGTATATTATTAGCTTTTTATGCCTCCTCTGTCACCTGTTGAAATGAGAATGCAAGATCTCTGGGCCTCTGCAATCCTTTCCCTTACATTAGCTTAAGTCACACCAGATGTGGACCTTTACTGCTTAGGAAGACTAATTGATTTCACTAGCCACAATACTTCTATTGTTTCTGTCTTTAAAAACACAATAAATAGTTTGGTGGGTTTTCTCCTCTTTCCTCTTTTGTCATTCCACAAGAGTCAAAGGTTACTCAAGTAGCGGTGTCCAGAAAGGGTAAGTGGGGAGGGGGAGGAATCTATAGTTAAGGAAAAGATAAGAAGGAGGGAAGGAAGGAAGGAAGGAAGGAAGGAAGGGAGGAAGGAAGGAAGGAGGATAATGGGCTGTAGGTAAGAGGGAAGGAAGCCTCTCAGGGACCAGCCATAACCCTGATGGATGGCTGGTGTGTGCAAGATGTTATTATTTCTTATGTGAGTGGAGGGAGATGGCAGCCAAGCTGAGCAATACACCTGCTGGGCTCCAAGAAGTCAAAAACAGCTGCACACATTGATTTAGAAGCTCGCTACTAGGGGCTCCAGGAATGAATCAAGCGACAGCTCGTAAAGAAAGAGGGTTTTATGATTCCCTCCCCTTCTCTGTGTAAGCAAACGGTCACATCATATGTTTTCCTAACGCGGTCATAACTCAAAATTAAATCCCAGCCCAAGGTGTCAGCCTGGTGCCATGTCAGGATCATAATGGCTTGTTTTAGAGGTCGCCATGGAGATGGTGGAAGGAAGATAAGGGGCAGGGGAAGTGGGAATGGCCTACAAGGTGTTCTTTGCCTCCATGTGGCTTAGACGCTTAAGAGTGATTAGCGATTAGTTTTGTTTTGTTTTATAGAAGTGTGCTAACTAGCAGTGTTTACTTGGTGATGTTATGCTAAGTGCAACCTGTCATCCATAGTGATTGTACGGAAAATACTAACTTCAAAAGAGCACTGGTATGCAACACGCCCTCCCCGCTCTCCCACCAATGTTTTATAAGTTGCTAAAGAAAAAATAAGAGACTGCCCCTTTCACTCCACCCCACTGGTTGTTGATAACATACCATGGAATGGAATGGAGTCTTTGTGGTATAGGTTCAATTCAACTATTGAATCACAGCGAAAGGAGGAGCTTCTCAAAGACATGTCCCCAACTTACAGCATGGGGGGTGGGAGGGGACAGGGATGGGGCAAAGGTGCAAGGTCTTCAGTGATGTCAGATAACTATTCCTGCTGTACTCAACTTTCTAAATAGGTCAGCTCTTCTCCAGGGTTGATAGCATCAATGATTTGATTCATTCGTGAAATAGGTATTGAGTATTATGCACCTTGAATAGATAAGTAAAATAATTAATTATTCAATATATACCTCATTGCTAACAGTTTATTAAAGCATACCGGATAATACAGTGAAAAATATGCTGTTCTTTCATACCTCAATCACAAGTTGGGCAAGTGACCAGATTTTAAGTGGGTCACCAATGATGGGGGGATGAGGGTGGTTCTTGATTAAAAATTTGGTGTATATAGAGCAAGAAAAATGTTCATAGAATGCAAAATAGTATTGTAATATATTTATTTTAATTTTAAAATGCCGTGGAATGTTGTTAAATTGTTAAAAAGCGGGACGTCTGGTCATCTTAAAGTTTCATACATGAGTGTAGGGCTGAGCATTTTTCACTTTCAGAGCAGTCATCTATGAACTGTCACTCTCGAGTTACTCTAGGGAGCCCCGGTGACTTAATGGTTAAGTGCTTGGCTACTGAAAAATAGGTTGGGAATTTGAACCCATCAATCATCTCCAAAGGCCAGAGACTAGGGAAACAGGTAGTACAACGGCTTCCCAAACACCACTTCCATGGAGACACTCAGTGACCTTCTATCGCATCAGTTCTACTTTGTCAACTGGCATCACTAAGAGAGTCAACTCAGAGCACCTCGTGACCACACAGTATTCCTCTGGAGGACACCCCTCTCCAGACTGATCTCTGACCCGCATCTTTCTACAGCTACAGCTCCCTGTAAAAACTCAAACCCACACCCATTACCTTCTATATACTATGATACTTAAAACTGCCCCACAAGTTTCCAAGCCTATGAACTTAGCAGAGACAGGCCAGTACCTGTTTTCTTCTTTGGCTTCTATCTTTAAATTATTCACTGAAGGGTTAACCACTGCACCTCTCAGGCTCCTTCAGTGGTGCATAGTATTTTGAATTTAAATTTATTACTACACTATGGGCTAATTATACCACCTCTTCTCTTCCATACATTCTTTTTTTTTTGCCCTGACTTTCTTCTTTCCCCACCTTCTTTACCAGGTCACTGTGTTTGCCGCAGTCATTCAAATTCAAATGATAGGTACAACTTTGAATTTCTTTCTGAGGAAAACAAGATTCAACTGACACCCATGTTTTCCCTCTTTTTCACAATATCTGTTCGGTCTTACCTCTGCTGCCCTCTCTGGGTCTGGGCCCATCCTATCTCATGACCACTGGCAACAATTGTTCCCACTTGAAATCTCTTCATCTCATCTCTGGGACCCCACCCCACCCCACACTGAGAGTACAACCACCATCCTGTGGCCAGAATAAATCTCCACACTTATGATAGGCACCCCAGAGTTCTAATCACTGTCAACTCTCCCAGAGAAAAAAATCCTAATTTTCTCATCTGTATTTAAGGAATAAATTTACCTTTTTAGTTCCACTACCCAGGAGTCATAGATATATTTTTACGTAATAAAAATAGCATTGGTGGAGATGATTTTTAAAAGTCATCACAAAACCTACTGCCTCTGAGAAACTTCTGACTTCTGGCAACCTTATACAGGGTTTTAGAGAATGTAAATCTGTCCAAGTGCAGATAGCCTCATCTTTATGCTTTGGAGTCACGTGAGGGTGGGGGGAGTGCGGCAGGTTGAACCTTTGGCCATGAGCTAACAGTCCCATGTCTAATCCATGGTACTGTCATGGATCCTTAATAAAACAAACATGCAAACTAAAATAATAAAATGAAAATAAGTAAAAATAGAATGTACTGAATGTATATATCTGGTACTATCATGAGCATTTTGTACATATCTTTTCTCTCTATCCTTACAGTATTCCTATGAAGTGGGTGCTATTAGTGTTCTCTTTCCAGATAATTAGAGGCACTAGGAGACTAATGTGAACATTATGGGAGCTGGAGTCTAGTCTCTGACATCATATGCTTTCTGAAATGGTACCACCATCTCTTTGCATCAGCCTACTCCACATTCTAAGTCATCTTGTGCCCAAGCACCCCACTGCCTTGGCCAGTCCACTTCCTTATTCCAGATTGCCTCCCTCTCTCAATATCATCATCTTAAACTTCTTCTCTGATATCTACTTTGCCACTAAGCACAGGTGTCCAAAGAATTCTCTGCCAGAATTGACAAGAACTTCTATCCCTATCACTTCTCGGATATCCACAGACCTTACTCTTCTCTAAATGTCTCAGATTACCACAGGGGCAGTGTTCCCTCCATAAAGAGCTAGCTTGACATAAGCTATACCAGGGTCTGTTTCTCAGTTCATTCTCCAACCCTTCTTCTGGTACTGAAAAATGGACCATTTAAATGGAAGCAATGGAAAAAATTAGTGACTATACTGCCAGAAGAAGGAGCCAATTTGAAGAAAGAAGTACAACTAGTATGCTCCTTAGAAGCTAGATGGCAAACCATTGTCATATACTTTAGATACGCTCTCAAGAGAGGTCAGGACCTGAAAAGGGCATTACCATTGGTAAAGGGGATTTGGAACAAAACAAACCAACAAAAGAAGGAAGACCCTCAGTGTGATGAATTGACATAGTTGATAGAACCCTGTCCTTAAACATAGCACAGGTTTTGAGGATGGTGCAGGTCCAGCTGTGTCTTATTCTGTTGTACACACGCTGGCTGTGTGTTGGAACTGATTTGATGGCACCTAACAATAGTATTCCCTTTTGGTGCAAGAATACCCATGATTGGAGGAGGATGCATGGAGGAAGGTATGAAGACTTCTTGGACATAACCGAACACTTTGAGGGAATGAGTCACAGGGCCTAGGGACTCAGGATCACCATCTTCAGGGACACCAAAGTCTAATGGCATAACATATTTCCCATCCTACTTTGGTGGATAGTAACTAATGCATTACAAGCAAAAACTACAGTCCAGGAAATGCTATGGGTCATTTAAGGCAGTTCTGAATTGGATTCTGCTTGATAGTACATAACAGTAACCATTTAGACCTCCACAAAACAATCCCTATTGATAGCTTCACCTCAGTGTTTCTGTTTGTCTAGCAAATCCTAAAACAGCATGGGAGATGGTTTGTAGAAATAATTTGGTGAGAGATTTCAAGTTTACATTTCCTGCTCTTTACTTCTGACCTTTATTAAACAAATCATTCTATGCATTAAAGCATCAAAATAACTTCAACAGACCATATGTATGTCCTGAATGGCATATTGCTTTTTTTGTAAGTACTTAACGTTTAGTTCAGATTATGGGCTCTACTGAATGTCTCTATAATTAGTTGTGTGGCAGGGTAATATATTAGATCTTTCTGTCTCTTGAGTTTCCTCATTTAGGAAATATAAATATGGTCATGAACATTACTAGTAATTAATATAACAGATTTGACAGCATTTTGTAATTTTAAGATACTAAATGCTACTTAAGAGAGCTATATTTCTGAGACTATGTTAGGAAGTGTTTTCTTATGAAAGTTTGAATTTTCCCAGAGGACATGCCTGAAATTCATCTACTATATGTATTAAGTGATTAAGTTGTGTGTCTATGTGGAGGACACAATGTTGTCAGATTAAAAGGATTGATGAACTGATTTCATATGTCTCTGACTCCCTCCAATTATAAGCATTGTATAATTCTAACTTTAATGGCCTAAATTCCACAAGAGACATTTTCAAAGCATTTTACCATCTGTCCTCAAGGTATTTTTTATCATTAGTAATAAAATGAAGGCTATAGTTTTCAAGACCCAACCTAAAGGTTTTCAGTTAGTGTTTGTCTTTTCCATTCATCCATCCACCCAATATACACGTGTTTAATGTGTATTAGATGTCAGGAATGAAGCTATGTACTGGTGATAAAATTTACTATGTACTACTTTCTCCCATCAGTTCTAGATAAGAATATTTACTATCTGGCTTTCTTAGTTTGTGCAAGTTTTGTATATAACCACTACACAATTTTAAATTCCTAGAAATTTTATTCTACCTTTAATAATTCATTTTAATCCAAATAAAATTTTTAGCATATGAACTTTAAAGAATGGTAGTAAAAAAGACAATCATGTACCCATCTCTCAAAATATATGCTTGAAGCTGCCTCTGCTCTCTTTCCATACCTCCTCATCATCTCTCCATCTCTCAAACCTGCTTTTGATTTCTCTTTTGTTCAGTATTTTTTGTGAAGTGTAGCTATGTCAGTATATAGATTTTGTAGTTTACTCATTCTTACTGTTATGTATTATTCTATAATTTGACCATGAAAATTTCAGTTAACTCTTAGGAAGGATTTGATCTAATGGAAATTGGTCAGACCCAAATGTAAAACTATAATTTTGACTCCCAATCCGCAGCTATTATCTCAAGAAGCCAAACCATAACCACTGTAACCATCAGTCCCAAATGGCCAGAACTTGATCAATAATTAACAGCTTCTCAAATTTTCCCCCAACTCCTGACCAAGCCATAAACTAGTATCCTCCTTCAGCTCCTCTATTTCCAAACTGAAGTCATCTTGAGAAAGCAAAATACCCCCCTCCCCCCAACCAATATCATTGAATAGTGCACTTCTAGTTAGTCCACCTCTATCTTTTCAATTAGGTTATAGCTAAAGTTTTTCCTGTCCCCCGCCCCTGCCCCCCACCATGTTTCTCTCTCTGCTTTTGAGTCTTGGCTAAATCACAAGTATGGTGGTTGAGTTTCTTATTATGGCAAGTTCTGAAAACAAAACATAACAAAAACAATGGTTCTTGTTCTTCATCTCTTTCCACTCATATACAGGTGGTCATCAGTATTTTGTTGCTGTCAATGATGTGTCCTGTTGCAAGGCAGACAAGTCTCTCCAGAGCATCAAACTGGATACGGAGCAACTGTCTTGTAGGGCATGATCTGTTTTAACTTTGTTAGAGACTGTCAATTCACTTCTCGAAGTGTTTGCACCAAACTACACTGTCAATCGTAGTGTAAGAGTCTCACTATTCCACAGTTGTGTCAAACAATCATCAATGTAACTTTTAACAATCTGATGAGCATAGAACTGGTATATTATTGTGTGACCTTAATGTGTATTTTCTTGATTAGCAAATAGTTGTCTTCTCATATATCTATTGACCATTGTATTTTCTCTTCTGTGAGTTTTTTCTATTTGCTCATTTTGGGGTTGTCTTCATCATTTATAGGTGTGTGTGTGTGTGTGTGTGTGTGTGTGTGATATGCCTGTAGCTTGGAATTTTACTTTTTAAAAAATTTTGATGAGCCAAAATTCTTAATTTTAAGGTAGTCAAGTTTATTTATTCCTTCCCATCGTGGATTGAATTGTGTCCCCTACATATATTTATCAACTTGACTGAGCTATGTATGGTAGTCAGATTTTACATCACCTTGATTTGTATTAAAATGTAGAAGATAGAATCCAACCTATCAATCAGTTCACAGCC
This sequence comes from Nesogale talazaci, assembly GCA_004026705.1. Taxonomy (NCBI): domain Eukaryota; kingdom Metazoa; phylum Chordata; class Mammalia; order Afrosoricida; family Tenrecidae; genus Nesogale; species Nesogale talazaci. The sequence continues at coordinate 143,453 of PVJH01000635.1, forward strand.
TGATGATGCCTTGCAGGGCATGTGACCTCTTTATAAGAGAGAACTGGAAATGTCTCCTCTCTTTCTGCCCTTCACCTTCCTCTTTGCTGGGACTCTAGATCTGCCTCCAGGGGCAGACCCATGTGGGCTGCATGACCAGGGAAGCTGTTGGTGCCTTGCTGTTTCCACTGACCTTGGGTCCATGCAACTCATCCCTCTTCCTGTGATCTTCCAGAATCCTGCTTTAGCTCTGCACAGTAGGCCTGCAGCTACACAATCCAACCAACATATTATGATTCTTTTTCTGCTGCATAAAAGTTATGTAATAAGCTGGCAGTCATGCAATTCTCAGCTAATCAGTTGGGAGGGCTTTGGGTGTTATGTAATACCCCAACTCAAGCCCCATCCAGATCCCATTGAAGAGGAATTTCCTTGAAGTCTGGCCTACGTCATCTTTCATCTTACAAGAGATAAGGAAAGACAGAAGTGAGCAGTAAGAGGGGTCTCAGGATCACCAAGAAAGAAGACCCTGGACCCACAAATGTTCAGCAGGAACAAAGACTTTCCTCAGAATCAGGAAAAAGAGAAATCCTTTCCCTAAAGCGGGCACCTTGAACTTAAACTATCAGAGAATAACTTTCTGCTTCTTACATCAATCTGCTTAGGCAAATATTGTCATTATAGCACTGTTTACATTGCCTGCCCCTGCACATTTTTGTTTTGTTCTTTGGGCTTCTTAAAAAAATTTCCCTCTGGCTTAAGACCATAAAAATATTTTATAATTTCAAAAACTTCATTTTTCACTGATAAGTACTTAATTTAGGTGGAGTTGGGAAATAACTTTATTTTTTTTAAATATGGAAAATCAAGTATCTTGACACACCTTATCTGCAATGCTAGCTCTTTTGTTATTCACATCATTTATCTGCATGGGATTTTGGGGGGGGGGTTTCTAGTCTGGTTTGTTGAGTCATTTATTTGTTTCTGAAGCAATACAATCCTATCGTAATTGCTTTATCTTTTCAAAGTTCTTGACATCTTGGCCTCTATGAAGCTAAATCTTTCCACCCATGCTATCACTCTTTTTCAGGAGCACCCTGGGTTTTATGCTTTAATTCAGTCTTTTGTGTTTCATATACATATAATTTTGAATAGTTAATGCATTCTTGTGGATAAAAAAACCATAACCCATAAAAATTGCTCTGCAAATCCATTCTTCGGTTTCTGTTCCTGAGTCACATACATCTTTTTTTTTTTTTTATAAAAAGCTGTTATTAGTGTCTTTTTCTTGGCTACCCTTCTAGGAGTATTCTTTAAATAAAATGTGCATGCCATATTATAAAATACATATATCATATATATGCACATGTTTATATATATATGGGTATAAGACTATACATGTATGCATATGCATGTCTATAAGACTACACATGCATATGCATATCTACACATGTATGTCTATGTGGGTATGTGTGTCCAGCTAGCTAGCTAGCTATCTAAAATAAGTACTGGTGGCATTCTGAAGTAAGTGTCAGACTGGTAACCACAATGTCTGTGGTTCAAAACCACCAGCTGCTCTGGGTGAAAAATAAGGCCGAGGGCTCCCATAAAGATTTACAATCTGGAAACCACATATCTAAGACCACTGTGAGCTGTGTGTAGACAAGTTGTATAGAAGATTCTCCACCCCACTTTTGTTATTACAGATATTGTTCTGGGGTTCTCTATACTTTCTTTTAATCCTTGTAAATATTTATGATTTATATATAAAGGAATTCCTTCTTATATTCCATTTTATTACACTCCATTTTAAGATTGGACTATAATTTACATAGACATCTTTTGGTGGTTCAAGTAGTTTGCTAGCACTCTCAGGTGCTAATCAAAGTTTTAGCGGGTTGAGTTCAATGCAAGATGCTTCATGAGAAACACTTGGTGATAGTCTTTAAAATAAATCAGTTATTGAAAACCCTCTGGAGTAAAGTTATACTCTAAGTGGGTTGCCATAAGTCCAAATCAACCTGAAAAATATTTGTGGCATAATTTTTTCAAATTAGTATTCTAGTATTTTTTCCTATAATTTCTTCTAATACTTCAGGACCTCAATTACAAAACTAAATCTTTTATTCATTTGGAATTAATCATGGTCAAATTTCAGGCATGAATAAAATATGAGTCTTTATTAATATATTTCAATGTAACTACTCAGTACTCCAAATAATTTATAAAGCAATTCATCTTTTCTTCACTGATTTGGGATGCCCCATTTTTAATATACTGTATGAGTTATAACTATATAACAATCTATTCAAATGTATAATGACTAGAAATTGATTGGCTAGTGGGTCTCCACCACTTTACCAAATTATCTTTTTGTAAGCTTTTTTGGTGGACATCACTGCCCCCTGGTGGGAGTAGGAGGCCCATCCTTGCTCCTGGAGAGCTGATGCTAGATATAAGCCGCCAACCCTGTGGGCCACAGTCCCGCACACAACCACTACACCACCTGCACTCAGTCCATCAAATTATCTTATTTTTTGTGATTTAAGAAATTGATGTCTCATGTAATTCAGGGTGCTAATTTAATTATCTATACATAATGATGATTTCTCCCTTGATTGTTAAGTTTTTTCATTTCAAACATTTTTTTCTATTGTCTCATTGAATTTGCTAGTGCTTTTAGACAATGTAAAATAATAGTGGTCATAATAGGTATCCTTCCTCATTCTTGATGCCAACTCATGACCTTAGTTGGACTGTTTCTAGTGGTTTGTCTAATAAATAGGAGCTTCCTTCTAAAAAAGACACATTTTCCATATAAAATTATTCATTTTATTAAAGATTCAAAACGTTAGGAATGGATGTTTGCTTGCACCAAATATTTAACTTTCTAAGTAATGCTAGAGAGGCAGTACCATAACATGTTTATCAGATGGAGCCTGAAACCAGGATTCCAAGGAGTGATTTTAACACTTGCAGTTACCCTCCAGGGGGCTCCCACTCATGGTGACATTATGCATGATGGAATGACACATTGTCCAGTCATGTTTTGCTGCTGTCTGCTGTTATAGCTATTGAATCACGTTGTCTCCTGGAGGCCTTCCCTCATTTTCTAAGATGTGGTGTACTTTTCTAGCAATTGGTCTTTCCTGATGTAAGCAAGAGGAAGTCTTACCATTCTTGCTTCTAAGAAGAATATGGGATGTACTTCCTCAAAATTTGATTTCTTACTCTTCTGGTAGTTTATGGTATATTCAATATTTTTAGCCCATGCCACAATTGTAATGTGGTCTTCTTTGGTCTTCTTTTCCATTGCCCACATTTTGCATGCATGTGGGTTGATTAAAAAGCAAAACAAACAAACAAAAAAAAACAGCCTTAGTGTAATAAGTTCATGTTAAGTGCAACATGTATGGTAATATTCTTAGGGGACACCTGTAATGGGTGTCCTGTCCAAGGAAGCTTGGGAGATTTCATAGAGTAGCGGGAAAATGCATTGAGCTTGCTATGATAAAAGGAGCCCTGATGGTGTAATGGTTATGAGTTCGGGTTGCAACCCGCAAAGTCAGTAGTTCAAAACCACCAGCTGCTTCTCTGGAGAAAGATGAGTCTTTCTCGTCCCATAACAAACAGCTACAGTCTTGGAAATTCACAGGAGTCACTCTGAGTCAGCAGTGACTTGATGGCCACGATATATTGATAAAGAATGTTCGAGGGGGAAAGACAGAGGGTGAAGTATCTGAAAAAGCATGGTTTCTTCCATTCCAGGGTAAGTGCTGGAAACTTTCTTTCAAACTCTTTTTTATTGGGAGCTAATACATATCTCATTCCATAGTTCAATTGCTTCAAGCAGTATTATACAATTGCTACAGAAATTGGTTTCAAAGCATTCTCTTCCACTTAAACTCCTTGATAACATCTCCCCTTTTCTTACCTTTCCCCAATTGTTGCCCCCCAAGAATCTTTGTTCGACTTGTTGACTCTATAGATTCATCCATCCTGGGTTTCATATGCTGAAAAACAGAAAAACATACAACAAAAATTTGAGAGCTACCGACAATGACAAAATACAGCAGAGGTAGGCTCCAATATGAAAAGTAAAAAACAAGCAGAGAAAATGTTGGAAACCATACAGGCCCAATGTGTATCAGCAAATGGATCAAGTGACAAGGGCTTACTGGTTCAGGTCAGGTTTATAATTTTTATTTCCTATAGCCATCTCTCTAATAGTCTATGTTTGGTAACCAGTTTCCCTCCCTTCCTCCATTATGGATAAATGGAGGTCACCAAAGGCTTAATGACTTTTTCAAAAAGTAAAAGACATTCTTCTTGGGGGTGGGAATATGTGTGTTTGGGGAGCTAACTACAAGATATTTCAGAATTCATCTGAAGCCTGGGTAAACTTTACAGAGTTCCATGCAGAAAAAAGTTCATATTTTTCCAAAAGAGATACTGTTCTTCAGGAAAGGTAGTCACATACCAGGACACCCTTCCCCAAAATATCCAAGGAATTCTTAACCAGTTTGGACTTCTCTTCATCCTAGCCTCCCATCCAGGAGCCTGAGGGGAGGATCAGATCACAAAAATGCAATGTAGGGAAAACTGGAAAGACACACAACTAGAATGGATATATGTTTTCTAAATTCCTGTTTAGGATATAATCTTTCCACAGCTCCAGAAAGGCCTCTACTGACCCTTCATTAGAAAGCACAGAATGGAAGATCATTGTACTAGTTGTCTATTATTGTTTAACCAGTTAAACTCAGCAGTGCTGAATTTATTATCTCACATGGTTAGAATTTGGGAGCAGCTTTGCAAGGTGGTTTTGCCTCATTGTATTTGTCCAGATTGACTAAAGAACAAATCCAAGGACACTCAAGTGTGTTAGAGAGTGCTTAATATGGGAGAGAGCTTAAAAGGGAAGAATAATTGTTTATTAAGAAAACATCCCAGCCCAGTCCAGATCAAGCCCATAAGTCAGACATTAACCCATAAGTCTAATATTTATAGCCTGAATTTCTCTTCAGATTAACAGAGCACATGCAATGATGCAAAATGTAGGAAGAGAACAGTCCAGTAGGTGGAAAGTCATGTGGATCCACTGGCAACAGAAGCATCTCAGTACTGGCACGTGACTTCTCCAGCTCTCTGAGTGTCTGAACAGCAGGAAAGTGAAGCAGACAGAGAAAGACAGTGACCCACTTCTTCGGATGGGAGCCTCAAGAGAAAGGAAGCTCCCAGAATGCTCATAAGAAGGCCATGCCCACAGGGAAGCATCACCAGGTTATATGACCTGACTGACAAGTCAGACTCCACTCTTATACTTATTTGTCAAGTTGACATGAAATTATCTAACTAGCACACTCAGGGTGTTCCATAAGATTTTAGTCAAGCATTGGGCAGGGGAAGCAGTCTCTGAAGACTTGATGGGAGCTGATTAGGGGGAATATTACTAAGCGCATGCAAGTGGCTACTGGCAGGGGCCTTTAGTTCTTCACTGTGTGTGCCTCTTCGCAGGTAATCTAAGAGAAAGAGTAAGGGTACAAATGAGGGGGAGACTAGGAAAGAAAAAGAGACTGAATGAAATGGGAGCTACTTGGTTTTTAAAACCTAATCTCAAAAGTGATGCCCCACAACTTCTGCTATATGCTGCTGGTCACACAGCTCAACCTTGGTACCCATAAAAGAAAGCAGGCAGAGATGGATATTGGAAGGTGGAGGGAGTCATCGTCACCATCTTGCACACTGACTGCTGCAGTATATTGTTCCCCTTTTTTTCAAAATAAAAAAATAGACACAATTAAAATTATATATAGTAAAATTATAGCTAACAAATCCTTTGCCAATTCAACAATCTCCACATGTGCATTTAATAATATCAATTAGGTTAGTCATCTTGTGAGGCCGCTAAGTTTAACCTATCAATGCCAGCCTTGTGGTTCTTTATCTCAGCTGTGCAGCATAGTTGAATATGGTGATTTTGCAGGTATGATACACAGATATCGTCCACTCGAAGGGATGACACTGTAGGTCTGCTCCATGACCTTGATGTGCCTACGGTATTTGATTCTAACTGCATGGGTGACGTTGGAGCACTGCCTGGTGGGGAAACCCTTGTGTTTCTCCATGAAGACACAACGGAGATGCCATGTGTTTGTTGGTCATAAGAGGAAAAATGAGAAAAAAACTTGGAGAAAATTATGATAACTATCAATAAAGGAGTTAAGTCTCTTTCCTTAGGGATATCAGAGAGGGCTCCTAAGGCTGTGAATATTTTAAGGGTAAACTAGATTGCGCAGTCAGTAAATACTTGTGGATGGTGGAAAATGAAAAGACTTTGCTGGTCCAAAGAGATGGAATCAGCATTCTTGGAGAAGAAAGCTGATAGCTCAGACAGATAGAGAAGATGGTCTTTGTGATCAGGGCATTCAAGAGGATTACAGAGAATACAGAGTACCTGGGAAAAGAGAGGAGAGTACTTCTAACTTTCACTAACTGATTAGGAAAATTAGAAGTAAGAGGAATAGGTCCATCCCCCAAGGGAACTCAGAAATTTCATGGTCCATTTGCAAGTGCGCCCACTTAATAGTTATATCCACTTAATGCAAGGATTTGCTACATGTTTTCATAATATCTCCAATTGAACTTTTAACCCAAAATTTTAACCTTGCAGAAGACATCTGTTTTGTTAAATGGGAAACAAGGAAACTAACTAACTTGTAGAAGAACTGCCCTGTGGATTTCAGAGACACTGATTCTTTATGGGAGTAGAACTCCCCACCTGCCTCCCATGGAGAAGCTGGTGATTTGAAATTGTGGACTTTTTGGATCCATGTGCCACCATTACACCACCAAGACTTAGGTGGCAGGGCGTCAAAAAAAAAAAAAAACAAAACAACGAAGACCTTCAAGGAGATGAATTGACATAGTACCACAACGATTAGAACATAACAATTGTGAGGTAGGTGCAGGGCTAGGCAGGGTTTCCTTCTCTTGTACATCGAGTTGTTTTGAGTCAGAACAGACTGGGTGGCACCTACCAACAGCCACATCTGCAATGATGCTCTGATTTGGTCTTAAAACAATCTTTTAGGCTTAGGGTTAGGGAAAAAATGAATACTTTTGTAGTGAAGTCCATGTTTGTTTTTTATTTATGTTACAGTTTTCCACTTTCTTGTTGTTGACTATTGTTATCTTTTTTTTTTATTGTGGTTACATGGTATTACTTTTCACTTCCTTTTGGAATACCGCTTCTAACATTCGCTGTGATTTGGGAGGAAATGGCAGTCACCGTTTTCCATTCCCTTGACCACAGTGACTAAGTAGGAACTCAAGATCCAATGAACCTAAGGGGACATCGCATGGGATTTTGTATTTGGAGATGGGGGTGAGGGGAAGCTAATAATCTAAAGTTGAATTTGAGACCCATGACTTCCTTGCCGAATAGATCATTTAGGAAGCCGGCGTGGCACTGAGACGTCACAAATGAATCAAGAAATGTCCTTACTTAACTTATTCTGTGTTCGAGTGCCATTATTTATAGTTCAAAGAAGTCAACTTGGTTAAAACTGATATCCTCAATGAAGGGAAGGGTAAGGAAAGGTGCCGTACAGCGATAGTTAACAAAAAAATAATTCGATGTTGTTCTAACTGTTGTTGATTTGCTCCCTGGCTCAGGGCAGCCCATGTACAGCACTACAAAATGCTACCTGGACTTACAGATCAGACAACCCACCTCCTTCCCCAAAAAAATCACAATCAACTGCTGCTGTGTTGATTCCAACTCATGCAACCCTATAGGATAGTCTGAGACTGTAACTATATGGCACTAGAAACCCTCGCTTTCCTCCCATGGAACAGCTAGTGATTTTGAACTGCTGACCTTTCTATCAGTGGCTCAGTGTCTTACCACTATGACACCAGAAAAACAAGCACAGCAAACTCACAGCCAATGAGTCAATGCCAACTCATAGACGCCCGAGCACTTCACAAGCATAATTACATGGGGACTATTCATGAAAGATTCTAATAAATATAAATATGTGATCCTCTTATTTATCATCTTCTCTTCTAGGACACAATATAAATTAAGGGGTGGAGAACCAGACTCATGGCTTTTTAATGTGAGAAATTTGACTCTTTGTCACTGGAGATATGGATGGTTTGCTGCCAAATGGCGGCTGATGCGACTATTGTTTCCATTGTGGCTCTAGCAACGAAGCAAGTTGTCTTCTTTGCCAAAGAATGTAGCAGCAAAATAAAACATAACAAAGAATTTCTCCTTTCCTTTGCAGATGGCGACATGGGTGGTCACCAGGAACCATAAGATTCTGTTTAATTTGCAAGATTCTATAATGTTTGTTTAGCAATAATGCTTTACGCTTCTTTTAGATTTTATATGTTGAAAAAGATAAAGCTTTACAATGCATCATTTTTTCTATCCTCTGTATATTCCCAATAAGGACAGAAAGGTAGAGGGTGTTTCCGCGACCTGTTCAATGTTACGTAGAAGCATGGAGAGTGTTAATTAGTCTTACATTGCAATGAACTGCTGGTAGGTTTCAGATTGTGTTTTTCTGTGTGGTCCACACTAGTCCTCTGTCCTGCAGGTGTTTGAAGGAGGATCAAAATAAGAAACATGTTTTAAAAAGAAAAACAACAACATTCTCCTCTGCATATTTCAATCTACAATAAAATGCACAAGGATTTGTCAGAACTGAAGAAAAGAAAAAAAAAACCCGACAATTTAAGTACCACAGATGCCTGCTTTTCTACGGGTATGAGCTATATATGTTTATTATTTTTTTATTTTAGTGTGAGAAACGAAAATAAGTAAATGACCAAGAAAATCTTTACTCTCTCAGATATCCAATTGGATAATTAGATAATGGATATCTAAAACATCTGAACCACAATCAGATAGATATTGAGAATCTAGCACATGAGGCCCGTGTCTTAGCATTTTGTCATTGAATGAATATTTATTAAAAGTAGAGTATGTTCTAGACCTTGTGTCCAGTGCTGAGAAGAATTAAAATGGGCAAGAGTTGAAGATTATCAGCCCTGTGGTGGAATAAATTATTTAATTTGACTATTTTAGCTCTCATCTTTGTTACTCCCCCTAACAATTTTCATTTGCTGATGGTTCTGGGTAAGAAGGTGGGATAAGATACTGAAAGGAATATATCATTCAACTTGTGAGTGACTGTGAACAGAGTTCATTGTGATTGTTATCCTGCTGGGTCTAAAACCAGCCATCTAAGAAGCAGGAGGGGGTCTTTCATCACCACTAAGAGAGAAGAACCTGGGGCGGGGGCAGGGTGTCTTGTACTCTGAGATCCCTGTGCATAGATCCTCCTTAATCCAGGACACTGCTCTGACTGCAGGGGAACAGCAGAGCAGAAGCAGCAGTAGAATTGTGAGTCAGAACATGAGACCATATAATAGAGTTCCTCCTCAGAACAAGTAAAGCTGAGTGCTTTGGGGCAGGAGGTTGACTTGTGTTGTAGTGTGCCTCTGGGCACTTAACTGGGGGAGGAGGGTTTGCTGATCCATGAAACTGGAGCTGAATGAATGTCCTTGCATTGAGTCCTATAGCAACGTGGTAAGCCCTGTGAACAACTATTGGCAACCTTACAAAAGCTTTGGTCACATTGCTTAAGCAGATGTGTCAGTCTGGGTAGACTAGAGAAACAAATTCATAAACATGCATATGGATATAAGGAAAAGGTTTATATACAAGAGGAATGGAAAATTGAGACAGCATCCCAGCCCAGTCCAGTCCAAGATCGTAAGTCTGTTATTAGCCCATATGTCTGACACCAGTCTATAAAGTCTTCTGACTCACGAAGCATGTGCAATGCCAGGACAATCATAGGCCAGTGGGTGCAGAGTCTTGTGCATCCAGCGATGTTAGAAGCATCTCGACACTGGCAGGAGTCTCCATGCAACTTCACTGGTGCCAGAGGTCTGATTTCATCATGTAAGCCCATGTGACTTTGCCTCCACCTCCTCCAGAACTCAGGGTTTATCAGCATGCTGCCATCTTGTCATTCAAGCGTCCTGAGTGACTGAGTTTTATGTCTTGTCAGTTGCAATGTCTGTCAGGGACACAGCTTTAAGTCTCTCACCTCCATGGAAGAAATGCCACAAGATTTCCCAGAATTGTCAGGAGAAAGCCATGTCCACACACAGGCCTCAGTGGCTATCTCCAGATTGACAGGTTAGATTCCACCCCTACACAGATCAGTGACTGCCACAGAAGGAGAGAGGCCAGGCCAAGAGCCTGAGGATCAGAATGGCCTGCCTACAGGAATGGCAGAGAAGAAACTGTTCTGACCCAACAGGTGTGGCCCCCATACCATTTTTACAGTGTGGGAAGAACATGTCACTAAGTATCTGAACCAAAAAAATGAAACGGAAAAAGAACTGCCACTGAATCCATTCAAACTCAGAGCAACCCCATGTAGGGCATCTGAGGATATGAATGTTTATGGGGACAGAGGTCTGATCTCTTTCCTGTGGAGTGGTTGGTTTGCAAGTCACTATTTACCCAACTTAGCCACCATATATAGATAGATGTCGTATACTACAATATAGCCATAAAGAAAAGAAGAGAGAGAGAGACTGAGACTGTTGGTAATAATGACCAAGAAGTCTAAGTGTTATTCCTTCAACCATGAAATGGCAACTGTCAGGGAACAGCCAAGCAGCAAATTGAAGTTTCATGTTGCTCAGAAAATTCAAATTCTTTAGCTACGCCTGAAATATTCTTGTTCTTGGTTCTTTAATCCTTTGAAAAGCCTGGGAATGATCTTTGTTAGCTCTTTTTTCCCACTGACAAAATTTAGTATTAGGGAAATAACTGATGTCCAGTAATCATTGAAAACAGAAGAAAGTAAAACAAGTCAGGACTCTTAAGTCAGAAGAGTACACAAATAGGTTATTACAGGTCAGAGCATTTCGGACTAGATGTGTCTGGTGGTGTTTACACCACAGAGGCAGGAGCAGGTGGTAACTGGAAGTCCTGGGGCCATCTATCTGTGCACTTGTCATTGAGATTAGGACAACAGAAAGTTAATTAGGTGGTTACTGAGAACCAGAATCTTCATGAAGGTATTATTAAATACTTGTATATGAAAGGGTAGAGGCAGATATCCTCTTACTAAAGGGGTATATAAGGAAAGATAAAATCAAGTTGATAAGACTTCAGTGGAATTAAAGAGAATTAAATATAATACAGTATTATGAGTATAGCAGCAACTGACTACTTCATCCATTGTCAGTTTGGCATAACCTAGGGAAAGGGAACCAACTTGATGAATGAACTGGCTTAGAAAGATATCTATGTTCTATTATTTGTTTACAGAATGAAAGTTGTTGAAAAACTATATAATGTGATTCCATATGTGTTTTAAGAATCTACATTGGTAAATAAAAATGTTCAAAGAGCAAACATGTGCCTATTAATAGCTGCTATTTTCAAGAGGCTGGCATTACATATTATCTAAGTAATAAAAAGTTAAGGACAAACCCCTTTTAATATAATATATGGGGTACGTATGAAGTGCTTCACACAGAGTGTGTTGGAACATAGATTATTGCAGATGTAGTCAGGTTGGAATTTGATACCTTATCATTTGATCTCCCTTTAAAATCTTTCCAGTTTTTAATATTTCTACTTGAAATATTGAGGTTTGTCTCTGTTTCACTGTGTTATTCTTGATGGGATTTTTTAAAATGCTCTTCTGCATATGAAATCTAGGAGAGGTAAGTCTATAGAGACTCTAACTGGATTAGTGGTTTCTTGGGGACGTGGCAGGGGAGACTGGGAAATGTGAAGCTAATAACAATGACAAAAAAGAGCATGTTTTAAAATTGATTGTGGTCAGGATTGTACAGCTCTTCTGAGATTACTGAACTATTGAATTGTATGATATGTAGATTATGTGCCAATATAACTATTTGAAAACAAACAAAAGTTCCTGGGGGAATGGAAAGGGGAATGGGATTTTTCCATGAAGCTATTGAAAGAGTACTTTCGGATAGCTGCATAGTCAGAACTTTCACAACAAAAAATTAACCTGGGTTAAAGGATGATTGAATGGCAAATTTAGCTTGCATGTTCAAGAGAATGCGTTTCTCTAGAGGAATGTAGCCTCCTTTCCCCTGGGGTCATTCGGTTATGTTACAGGGTGTGACGAACAACTAGAGACTAAAGACACTCGTCTCCTAAACTTGGAGGAGATTCGCTAAAATTTCAGAGCAAAGGTCTCCACTATTTCACTCTAAAGCGTTTCAGAATTTCAGAGTTTTCCTTTATGGTGGTGCAAATACCACTGCATGAGTTAGAGCTGGCTCCCATCACATCATTCTTTCCAGGAACTGGGACACAATCACTTATAAAGAGTGACAATTCAGAGATGAGTTAGATAAGAAAGCAGTTTAAAAAATCTGCTGTCATGAATTGACCTCAAAGACCTTGTTCTCATTTTGTCCTCTAAGACCTAAGTGGCTTGGTGGTTTTCAATCCTACAAAGATAAAGTAAGTGTGAACCATGAGAGATGTTAGGGTGCTGGGAAAAGGATGTCACAGTATGCTTTTCAATGTTTTGTGCCTTCTTACAAACTTAAGGAAAGCATAAAATGCGAAAACAGGAATCACTGAAGCACAAAGAAAAGACATGCAGTGGACGGAGTATTAGAATATATTATTAAGCCTAAAATTTTATGAACATTTCTTGTTCCTTATTCATTGTACTGAACTATCTTTGTGCATTAATCCACTTAATCTTTATGACAATCTCATGAGGTAGATACTATTCCCCATTCTATAAGTGAGGAAAATGAGGCTCAGAAAGGTGGAGTTCACACCAGTTGTTACATAACTATTAAGTGGAAGACCAGGACTTCAGTGTAGGTCTAACTGAATTCAAAGACTAGCAGATTAGCTGATACAAGATGTAGGGTATGTGTATTCTCATACAGATCATGCCACCTCTCTGGGTTTCAATGCTCTATTTATAAACTACAGAATTTGATTAACTAGTTGCTAAGTCCTCTTTTAGTTGTAGCCTATAAGCACTGTGATACCCAAAACATCTCTAATTCCTTCCAGATTTCAACCTACTACTGGGGATGAATATTTTATGGGCTGCCTTTCTTTTGTTCTGTTCCCCACCACTATGCTCATCTCATTGACTCCATGAACTACACAAGGATTTGATTTGAGTAGCAATATCACTCACCGATTTTCCTTTTCATGAAAGTGAATAGTTTGTCATTCTTCTAGAAATGTTACAGAGACATTTTACTTTGCAACATAAGAGCACACACAGGATGGAGACCTTGCCAGCAACCAAAAATCCATGAAAGTGCTCTCATGGAGGAGGAGGTAACTCTGAGGAAGACCGTTTGCTGGGGCAAGGGACACCGCTCAGAATCTCCCACAAAGTTGCCTTAAGAATGCATGTCAAGAAAGCTGAGGGTCCCCGTCTATCAAAAGATATAGTATCTGGAGTCTTAAAGGCTAGGAAATAGACAAACAGCCATCTAGCTCAGAAGCAACAAAGTCCTCATGGGAGAAATGATGAAGGGATCAGGTATCAGACAGCAAAGAACAAAAAATCATATCTGTGGCAGTTACCTAATCTGGTGTCAGTTTCAGGATTACGAGTGTGGGGGTGGAGTCTAGCCTGTCAATCTGGAGATAGCCAATGAGATCTCCATGTGGGTATGGCCTTCTCCTGAGAATTCTGGGAAATCCAGCTGTATTTCCTTCCCCCTTGGAGGTGAGACACTCACTCCTCAGTCCCTTGGAGACCCTCTATTGACAAGACACAAGACTGACTCCCTGGGAGACATTGCAGCTGACAAGACACAAGGCAGTATACTGATAGACCCGGAATCCTGGAAACTGGAGGAGCCATGGGGAGACTTCTGCCACCGCTGAGATGTTTCTACCACAACTGGATACACAGAACTCTGCACTCATTGGCCTGTGATCATCCTTGTGTCACTCCATGTGCTTCATGAGTCAGAAGAGGACTTATAGATTAGTATCGGACATATGGGCAAATATTGGACTTATGACCTTGGACTGCACTGGGCTGGGATATTTTCTCAATCTTCAGCTGCTCTTGTATATAAACCTCTTATACTAAGGTGACCAGAGGTCCCACTTTTTAACAATGTAACAACACCCCATGGCATTTTAAAATTAAAATAAATATATTACAATACTATTTTGGGGTTCTATGAACATTTCTGTTGCTCCATATAGACCAAAATTTTAATCAAGAACCACCCCCTCCAGTTAATGATGTCCCACTTAAAATCTAATCACTTTATTATACACATATGTGTGTTTATTAATTTGTTTTTCTAGTCTACTCAGACTAACACAGTATCAATGTGTGATCACCGCCTGGATATGATTCCTGAAGACATGTGGGTACATACACAAATGTGGAGAAAGCTGATAGTGCCATGCTATCAAATGATACAGGTCTGGGGTCTTAAAGGTTCGAAGGTAAATCTAGGGGCCATCTAGTTCAGAAGCAACAAAGCCCACGTGGAAGAAGCACATCAGCCTATGTGATCATGAGGTGATTAAGGGATCAGATATCAGGCATCAAGGAACAAAAAGATCATAGCACTGTGGATGAGGGAAAGTGCAGGGGAGTCTCTCAGTCCCTATTGAACCCAAAGTGCATCTGTGGGCCCCTGGACATCCCCTTACATAAGGATCCTGGGAAGAAGATAAGCCAGTCAGGGTGCAGTGCAGCAACGATGAAACTTACAACTTTCCTCTAGTTCTTACATGCTTCCTCCCTACCTACATCCCCACCCCTCACCACCATCATGATCCCAACTCTACCTTACAAACCCAGCTAGACCAGAGGATGTGCAATGGTACAGATAGGAAGTGGAAACCCAGGAAATTCGAGACAGATGATTCCTTGAGAACCAGTTGTAAAAGTGGTGATACTGGGAGGGTGGAGGGAAGATAGGGTAGAAAGGAGGAACCAATGACAAGGATCTGCATATAGCCTCTTCCCTGGGGGATGGACAACCAAAAAGTGGGTGAAGGGTGATTTTGGACAGTGTAAGATATGACAAAATAATACTTTATCCAGGGTTCATGAAGGAGTGGGGAGCAGGGAGGGAGGGAACAAATAAGGAGCAGATGCCAAAGGCTCTAAAAGAAAGCAAATGTTTTGAGAATGATGATGGCAACAAATGTACAAATATTCTTGACATAATGGATGGATGTATGGATTGTGATAAAAGTTGTGTGAGCCCCCATGATTGAGAGGAGAGAGAGAGGGAGAGGGAGAGAGAGAGAGAGAGAGAGAGAGATCACATCTCAAGTAAAAAACGTATCATTTGGGGAGAAAACAATTCATGTATTTTGTTTTGTTAGTCTAAATTAAACCTCTAGAAAAATGTTGGCTAGGGAGAACAATATAGTAGCACAATTCTCTGTACAGGAAGAACAGAGAACAAAAAATATTTAGTAGGAAAAAGACAAGTGACCAGTGTTTTGTGCTTTGTGAAGAGGGTATGAATAATTAGTAGTTATCAAGAGAGGTATTGTTATTTCCTTTATATATTTTTATATATTTCTTTAATTATAGAAGTAATTATGTATATAATGTCCACAGAGTCCTGACAGTCGTTTTGTAGGAAAAAGACAAGGCCTTCTGATCCTGTAAATATTTACAGCCGTAGAGTCCCATGGCGTAATTTCTAGTATGTCCATGAGGTCACTTGATGACAGTGAATTTGTTTTTGCTTTTGCTGGATACCGATTGGTAAAGATACCCTGCTTCTCTCTCTCTTCCATGTTCTTGCCTTCTTCCTTCACTTTCATCTTTCCTTTCTTCTTTTTTTAAAAATGAATTATAAATGTATTATTTTAAATTGCTAAATTGTTCTTATTGTTAAATGCCTTGAAGTTGATATTCATAATGTGAATACGCACATAATCCTTCGTTGATTATGATCCATTTTCCATTTTTGCTATTACTGCTAAAGAAAATTATTTTTCTGTGTATCAAAAAAAAGGCGAAGAAAGTCCACCTTATATTCATGTGTGATATTGAAACAGGATGATTTGTACTGGCAGACAGAAAACCAGATGAGGAATCTTCCTCAATTGTCAGTGCCAAACCGTGCACGTGAGTACATTCCTAACACCATAGAGTCACAGGACAAGACAACTAGGAGAGACTTATAAATCACTGAGTCCCATCCCTCATTTTCCAAGGAGGAAATTGAGGCCCACAGAGGTTATCTTCCTCAAAGTCACATAACTAATAAAGTATCACTATCCTGATTAAAGTCTCATGGCTGTGAATCCATCTTCAAAAGGAAAAAAAAACAATAAAAGGACATTTTAAGCTGCCCTAAGATGAGATGCTGAAGGGTTTCTTCCGCCTACTTAGACGTTAGCTAGACCCAGCCAGATGTTGTAGTCTACTATGAACTGGCCCCCATCCCCATTATCTTACCCAAACACTTTTTTCTGTCTACATAGACATATTATTTTTTACATTAATTTATGCATGCACATGTCATGACTGAGCCTCTGATACTATCTGGAAAGGTAGCAGAGAGAAATATTACATATTTGAATTCTAGTCCCTGCTATACCACTATGACCTTGGGTAAGGTTATCTTCCCATGTACAAGTGGGAGAAACAATAGATTCATTTTTATATCATTGTTAAGAGGATCAAAAAAGATGAAGTCATTGCCAAATAGCCATTACTCTATCTGACATGACAAACATTTTACTAGGTGCTGGAGATTCAGCAGTGAAGCATTTAAGCTTATCTCAATTCCTATAATTCTAATTCTCTGAATTTTACATTTATTTTCATTTATCTGTACCTTTTACAAAATACTATTCCTTTTGTTCTATTTACTTTTCTACTCACTAGGTTTTATGCATGTGTAGTATGTACAATACTGTACATATGTACAGTAAAACAAAACAATAAATTTTAGTGTGCCATTAAAGGTCCTCTCCCTGGTTTTCATGTCCATGAATCAGTATTTCTGGTCTATCTAGTGTCTATTCCATAAGAAAAGAGACATGGTACTAGAGTTATTTTGTGTTAAAATAGAAGGTATGCCTGATTCTTCCAAAACATTGTATGCTTAAATTCTCTTTGGCAGAGGAATTTCAGAATTGATTTCTTTTTCATTCTCTCTGTATTTTACTACCCTAAATCCATTTCTCAGTTTTTTTTTTGGCATCACTGCTCTCTGGTGGTGGGAGTAGAAGGCCCAGCCCCACTGCTGGAATTGAAACTCCGTCCCAGTGGACCGCAGTCCCGCGCACAACCACTACGCCACCGGGGCTCAGCCATTTCTCAGTTTTAAATGGCTTTTTTTTTTAAAGAAGCAAAATGAAGCTGCATCTTGATTAACTTGCTATACCATAAGAAAGAACAAGCTGGTCACAATTAACCATGACACTGAGCCACTTCTCTGTGCCCATAGAGGTATTGCTGAAGTTATAATTGTCCAATTGTCAAAGGATTGTCCAAGGGTTAGTAAAACATAATACTATTGAAGTCTAAGCTCTCATAGGCATGGGTCTATTCCAAACAAACATGTTTAAACATGTGTCTTTAAGCACTGGATGGCTATAGACATGTTCTCTCAGTAATGTATTTATCTGAGTTCTTTTAAATTAAAAAAATGATTTTATTGGAGGTTCTTACATATATTATAACAAACTATGCATCTGCTATCCCAAGTGGACATTATTGGCATCAACAACTTCTCAATATTATTTTTCTTCTTGAGGCCTTTTATATCATCTTCTTTTTTCTCCCCCTTCTTCCCCCCTGTCACCCTCACAAGCCCTTAATACGTGTGCGTTGTCATTATTATATATATTATACATATCTTACACCACCCATTCTATCCCTTTGCCTACTATCCTGGCATTCTTCTCTTGATAGAGGTTATTCTGCTGTCATTACTATCCATTGCCCCTTCTCTCCCTTCTTGCCCCTTCTCTTCCCCTATCTTTCTGGAATCGTGGTTCTCATTAATGTTTCTGAGGGGGTTTGTCTTTCCTGAATTTCAAATACTGAACGTTCTCATCTGTGCCACTGTCTGTATACTGAACTAGTAGAAATTGTGACATTAGACTGGTATCATAATAGTAGGTTGAGGAAGGGTTAAAGAACTAGAGGTGTGTTGTGTATTTCCTCGGGGCTAAATTGTCCCCCAGATGCATTTTCTTCTCCATGCAGCCCCTCTGTGTGGGGGCATTGAATTATACACAAAGGAGCTTGGATCTGTAACTGGATCCCTCTCCATCACCTCAATAAGTTTGTTTATTTTTAGAATTCTGATATTTGTTCCCATAGACACCTTATGGTCACACATGCTAGTGTGCTTCTTCTATGTGAGTTTTGTTGCTTCCCTGATAGATGGCCAATTACTTGACTTCAAGCTTTTAAAACATCAGACACTATATCTTTTTATAGCTGGGCACCACCTTCTTTATTATATATACATATATTTTATATGGCTATCCATTGAGGCAGTGGATAGACTCTAGCCCTCTATACAAGTAGAGGAGAATCCTCAACACAAGAATACCTTTTTATAATCATGTGGTGTTGCATGATGCCCACCACCTGACATAATCACTAAAGACAAACTAGGTATGGAAACACACATGGTGAAGAAAGGAAAGCCTTTCTCATGGCCCCTCCTCCCCTAAGGTCCCTGAAACCATTGGTTCCATTGCTGACTCCGAGTGCTTGCTTCACATGCCTGTCATATCTAGATAGACAAAACAGACCAATGAAGACTAAACATCAACCAACCAACCAGTAAATAAACAACAACAGAGAGAAATAAAAAAGCAACAACCCGATACATAGTTCCCAGTCACTCTACTGACCTTTTTTACTATCTCCCCACTGGTCCAGTGGTGCTCATGGGCATATCCCCTCTGAATCTGAAGGCTATTTTTGGCTATCCTCCCACATGGCAGCTTTGTGGGGCTTTGTGACCTTGCTCCCATTGTTGATCTGTTATGTTTCTTCCACCCAACTGCAAGGGAAAGGTGGGGGTGGGGACCAGGATCACTCCTCATGCTGTGTCCCCAATGTTGCCCTTTGTAGTGCTATGCTCTGCTACAGTGATACCAGGTCTCCAGCTGTTGTCTGCCCTACAGTCCTCTCTGTGCCTTAGCTGCTCTGAACAGGGTTGATGTCCCGAGGACTTGGTGTGTCAGATGGGGTCTAGTCCCTCACTCTTTTTCTTCCTTTCTTAGTTTGCTTTCATGTGAGTGGGATGGGATGGCCCTCCTCCCCAGTCTGTAGCATGGGATGACCTCAATAGGTCTTCTAGGGAGGGGAGCAGCCTAACTTGGATTGGGGTCAGCCAAATAGTGCTCTCTGTAATGGGTTGTCCCATGCTATTGCACTGTCCTCAAGTCTTGCTACACTGTGATACTGTCTGCACTCTCATTCCTTTTCCTTGGAGACAAAAACAATACCCTCTCCGTGGGTGGATTACTACTCTGTTTCTCCTAATGTCTTCATCATTCCCCTGCTTCTTTATGTTGGTATGCTTATGAATCATTGGGCTTTGTCTGTCTACTGCCCCTGTGCTTATCCCTCAACCCATAAATTAAGTATTAAATAGTTTTTCTTCTTGATTTCACTTACCTCACTGAACTCATGTTGCATTTGTCCTTTTGTGCTTGATTATTCTTTTTAACATAGTTTCCTCTCACTCTTCCCGTGAGACAATGCACTTCATGTGTTCATCACTGTTTTTTTTTAGGGATGTTTAGCACTCTATTATGTGTATGTGCCAGAGTTTTCTAATCCATTCATCTGTCAATGGAATTTTAAGTTGTTTCCAGATCTTTTCAATTGTGAATTGTGCCACAATAAACACTGGAGCACAGATGACTGGTTACGGTCTATTTATTACTTCTTCTGAGTATATGCCCAGTAGGGGGATTGCTGGGTCATAAGGTAGCTCAATTTCCATTTACTTTAGATATCGTCCGAGGGCTTTCCACGGTGGCTGTGCAAATATACAAGACTGCCAGCAGTGGATCAGAGACCCTATCTCACCATATCCCCTCCAACATTTGTTGCTCTCTGATTTTTTTGAACTGACCTACCCCCAAAGGTGTTAGATGGTATCTCACAGTTGTTTCAATTTGCATTTCTCTTATGACTAATGATTAGGAACATTTTCTCATAAGTTTTTTGTCCACCCAGCTTTCCTCTCTCATGAAACTTCTGTTCAGAATTTTTGCCCATCTCCTCAGAGGGCTCTCTGTTTTCCTCTTGTTGCAGGCTTATAGGGTATTGTCGATTTTCATTAATAAGCCCTTTGTCTGATGTGTCATTATTAAAGATTTTCTCCCAGTCTGTGGGTTCTCTTTTTACACTCTTGGTGAAGTCTTTTGAGGCACACAAGTGTTTCATCCTAAGCATATCCTGCTTGTCAATTTCATCTTCTTCTTTGTATTTATGTTTCTTTATTTCAGTTAGCCTATGCATTCCCTGCACCAAGGTTCTCATATTTGTCCTGATTCTTTTGTTGATAGTTTGGGGGTATACTTTGAGATCTGTGATCCACTTTGAGTTTGCGCTTATGCACGCCATGAGATAAGGATCTGGTTTCATTTTCCTGCATGTAGATATCCATTTTTCCAGCACCACTTGTTAAAAGTGGACATCAACTTCACATTTGATGGCTTTGGGGTCCTTATCAAAAATCACTTGTCTGTATGCTGCTGGCTTTTTTTCTGGGTTTTATTTCTTTTCCCTTGGTCTGAACATATGCCATTATACCAGTATCATCCTGTTTTGGCCACTGTGGCTGTGTACTATGTTTTAAAGTCAAATAAAGCAAACCTTCCAACTTTGTCTTTATTCTTGAGGAGTTCTCTGCTAATTGTGGGCTTCTTCCATGCATCTCCATATGAAGTTGGTAGTAAGCATTTCCATTTTTTTAAAGAGGTTGTTGGTATTTGTATCAAATAGGGTAAAACTTATCTAGTACCTTGACATCTTTACTCTATTGAGTCTTCTGATCCACAAACATGGGATATTCTCCCAATTGTGGAAGTCACATCTGGGTTCTTGTAGTAGGGTTCTGTAGTTTTCCTCATACAAATCTTTTGGTTTTCTTGGTTAGAAATATCCCTAATTAGTCCAATTTGTGCTTGGTTATTGTGAAGTGCATTGCTTCTTGATCTCCTCTTCCATGGTCTTGTTTAATGTATATAGCAATTCAATAGACTTCTTTTTGTTGATCTTGTATCCAGCCTGTGTTAGTCTGGTTTGACAACAGAAACAAATCCAGAGACACTCATGTGTGTTTAAGAAAGAGCTTTATATAAAAGAGCAAATTTTAAATTGAGAAAGCATCCCAGTCCAGTCCAGATCAAGTCCATAAGTCTGATATTATCCCATCTGTCTGATACTAGTCTATCAATTCCTCTTTAAACTCACATAGCATATATAATGATGTAATGCAGTAAGATCACATGTAAGTGGTTAGAAGGTCTTATAGTTCCAATGGAGGTGGAAACATCTCAAAGCTGGTGTGGGTCTCCACGTGTCTCCTTCAGTTCTCTGAGTGTCTCAACAGCAGGAAAGGGAAGACAGGGAGTAAGTATACCCTTCAGTTAGTTATTTATCTCTACCACACTTCCAAATGAGGTTATCGAACTATGACTTTATTGACAGGCTGGACTCCACACTGTCACTCGAGTTGACAGGAGATTATATAACTGTTACATAGCCACTCTTCCATATTCTTCTATTGCTCCCAGCACTCCTGTTGTGGAGCCTCTGGGGTTTTCAATGTATTGAATCAAGTCATCTGCAAATAATGATAACTTCATTTTTTCCTCCCCCAACAAATAACTGTAATTTTGTTGCCTTATGTTGTTAGCTAGGACCTTTAGTATACTGTTGAATGAAAGTAGAGACAAGAGGCATTCTTGTCTGGTCCTTCTTTTCAGTAGTATTGTTTTCATCTTTTTTTTCAATGACTGTGACATTGGCTGTTCGATTTTCATAGGCACCTGTATTAACTTGGGGAACTCCCGTTCAATTCTTTTCTCTTTGAGTGTTTTAAATGAGAATGGGTGTTGGATGTTGTCAAATGCACTTTCTGCATCTATTGATATTACCATGTAGTTCTTATCCTTTTTCTTCTCAATGTGATGGGTGATGTTGATGGACTTTCAGATGTTGAACCACCTCTTCAAACCCTGGAATGAATCACACCTGGTCATGATGTGTGATTTGTTTTATTTACTATTTGAAAATTTTATTAAGTATTTTTGCATCAATGTTCATTAGAGTTATTGGTCTGTATTATTGTGGGATCTTTGGGGCATCTGTGTTATACTAGCTTCATAAAGTGGGTTTGGGAATTTACCCTCTTTTTTTGGGGGTGGCATCACTGCTCTCTGGCGGTAGGAGTAGGAGGCACAGCCCCACTGGTGGACTTGAACCTCTGTCCCAGTAGGCCACAGTCCCAGGCACAACCACTATGCCACCGGGGCTCAGCCCTACCATCTTTTTGTTTTCTACTCTGGAATAGTTTGTGTAGGAATTGTGTGTGTTCTTTGAATTCTTAGTAAAATTATCTTGTGAAGTTTCTGGCCTAGGAGTTTTTTTTTCCCCCACTGGTAGCTTCTTGATAACTGTATCAATTTCTTCTATTGCTATGGCTCTATTGAGGTTCTTGAATTCTATCTGGGTTAATCTAGGTAGGGCCTCTTTTTCCCAGTATTTGTCCATGTCTTTCAGGTTTTTTTAATTCATTGGCGTACAGCTTTTCATAGTAGTTTGTAATTATCCTTTTAATTTCATTAGGGTCCATTGTGATTTCTCCTGTTTCATCCCTCATCTTGGCCATTTATGTTTGCTCCTTCCTATCCTTGGTTAGGTTTGCCAAAGGTCTATTGATTCTGTAAATCCTTTCAAAGAACCTGTTTTTTTTTTTTTTTGCTGCATTGATTTTTTGCACTGTTCTCTTATCTTCCTGCTCCTTTATCTCTGCCCTGATTTTTATTATTATTTTCTTTTGCTACTGAAGGGTTTATTCCGTTGACTCTCCTCTAGTTTCTGTACCTAGTTGCAGCCATTGGGGAGGCAGTTGAAGGGCACCAAGTGTGGTCTTGGGTGTTGCTGCCATGTGGGAGTATCTCTGGGGTCAGTTCAAGGATCTCTGGGACTCCAGAGCATGACTGGTTGGTGGGGAAGTCACCTCCTTGGCCCAGGGAGTACTCCAGATTGTTTGGGAGTTTATTCACTTACTCGAATCCCCAACTTAGTCTCCTAATCGGTCAGTTCACTGGTTGCCATGAAGTGCCCAATGCAAACGGCTTACTTGGGCACCATTTCCCTTATCTTAGTCTTGACCAAAATTAAAAAACCAAACTTACTTTTATTGAATCAATCTGACTCATGGTGACACTATCTGTCCTTGTGGGTTTCTGAGATTGTAGCTCTTTTACAAGAGTAGAAAATCACATCTTTCTCGGAAAGAGTAGCCAAATGGTTCCAAACTACTGACCTTATAATTAGCAGTTCCATCCATAAGGACTATGTCACCAGGATTTCTCTAGTCTTAATGGTGTCTTTTTAGAAAGGATACATTTTTGTGCCATTGGAAAAATAATTTCAAGGTGAGAACTAACAATACATTTTGATAAAACTGAAAGACAGATTCCCAAATCACTGAAGTGTGGGAACAGGTCCAGCATGCAGGGAATTGAGAATAGCGGAGTCAACCAATCACGCATAAAGACTCCAGAGACCACGCTCTATGGCACAGATCTAACTTTACTACAGCCTTTGCAAGGCTTATATATGTTTCATTGACCAATCAGATAACTTCTTTCACATACCTCCTAGTTTCCAAACACATCCTTGTAAGGTTATAGGCTTGCAACATGAAAGGCAATAGGCCCACACTGTGGGCTATGTAAAGGAGGTGTTTCTGGCTGAGTTATGTAAATGAGGTGTAGCTAATTGAACCAGCCCATCCACTTGTCTTACAAGACTATTTTGTCCAATCACATTACAGTACCAACCACCCAATGGCATTAGAGGATCATACAATCCAATCGTATTACAGGATCTTAGATATACTATGGGGAAGCTAGAAGTATTCTGACAGACTTTGTTTCAGAGGTTTAAAGTGGAAGGCTATCAGGTGAGCTAGCCTAGAACTGCCTTAAAACTGGAATTCTTTCAAGTAGTCATGGAAACATGTCCTACCCAGCAACTTCCACCTGACTTAAGGCTGGAATATTCCAGGAGACTTGGAAGCATGGGTTCCAGCTACCTAAGGGTGCAGATTACTATCCAGCAG
This sequence comes from Nesogale talazaci, assembly GCA_004026705.1. Lineage (NCBI taxonomy): Eukaryota > Metazoa > Chordata > Mammalia > Afrosoricida > Tenrecidae > Nesogale > Nesogale talazaci. The sequence continues at coordinate 167,828 of PVJH01000635.1, forward strand.
CTTCAAGATAGTTCCAGGAGTTGCAGCAACACTCTGTGCTTTCTATACCTCTCCCCCAGATCCACGGATCCTGCCAAGAATGCCCCCACAACTGAAGGTTTGCAACAAGCTTACAAAAATGCTCCCCCACATTGAACAACACTTTATAGTTGTATAAGGTGTTTTAAGACAGGTCAAGAAGACCTCGACGTTGAGTCAAGAGAAAGAAGACTTTCTCTCATTTCAACTTTGATGAATGAAAAACAAAGAAACAAAAATTCATGACTGAAGTCAACATACCAGTGGAAGGATGTAGAACTACCATTGATGTGACAACCATTGAACTGGGAATCTAACAAAGTTTGGTATTTTAAATTTTAAGTAAGAATCTTAGACTCAGCAGTTTGGGCATAAGTTACAAACATTGCTTGAATATAAGTTAGCTTAAAGAACTTATTTTTTTTCAGTATTTTAAGCATGATCAAAACAAATAAAGACTTTGTGGAATAAATTGTAATGAATGAGTCTTGGAATTAACAATATGGTTCAGAGAGCAAGGTTCATCCATAAAAATTGGTTTCTGGGGTATCTACTTGAAGAGTTAAATTGAAGACAAATACATCAGGTCAGAAGGCTGCCAGAGCTCCAGGTTTTGAAAAGAATGTGAAACAATGTATATCCTTCCTGACATCAGATGAATTTTGGCTGAAAGCGGAGAATACTAGAAAGATTATTTCCTATGTTTTATTGACTATGCCAAAACATTCTAGTGTGGATCCTAGTAAACTATGAAAAATCTTGAGAAGAATGGGGAATTCAGAAACTTACTTTTGCTCATGTGGCATAAGAGGCAGTTAGACAAACAGGTCAAGGGGATGCTTCATGGTTTAAAATCAGAGAAGGTGTGTGACAGTGTTGTATCCTTCTACATATTTATGCAATCTGTATGCTGAACAAATCATCAGAGAAGCTGGCCTATATGTAAAAGAATGTGGCATCAGAATTGGAGGAAGGTTTGTTAACAATCTGCAGATGACATGATCTTGATTGCTAAAAGTGAGGTGGGTTTGAAGTCCTAGCTGATGAAGATCAATGATGGAAGTCTTTAGTGTGTAAAAGAACTCATCCTCACAACTGATCCCTTATGATAAATTGAGAAAACATTGAAGCTGTCAAATATTATATCTTGCTTGAATTTATAATCCACTCTCATGGAATTAGCAGTCAAGAGTTCAAAAGAGGAATTTCAATAGGTAAATCTGCTGCATAAGACTATCTAGAATATTGAAAAGCAAAGGTGTTGCTTTTGGGTCTAAGGTATGCCAGACCCAAGCCACGGTATTTTCAATTGCCTCATGTGTATGTGGAGGTGAGGCATTGATTAAGAAAGATAAAAAAAGAATGGATGCATTTGAATTGTGGTGCTGGAGAACAATATTGAAAGTACTGCTAAAAGGACAAATAGAACTATGTTGGAAAAGTAAAGCCAGAATACTCCTTACACGCACGGAGAGAAATTTTGACTTACATAATTTGGACATGTTGACAGGAGAGACCAGTCTGTGGGAAAGGATACCAAACTTGATAAAGTAGAGAGAAAGATAGAAGAAGAAGAGAATCCTCAAGGACATGGACTGACACAGTAGCTATAACAATGGGCTGAGACATAGAAACAATTGTGACGATCAAGCAGGACTGGGCAGTGTCATTCTGCTGTGCCTAGCATTGCTATTGGTGAGAACCATCTAGATGACATCTAACAGCAATAATGTCAATGCTGTAAATTTCATAAGTCGGAATATACTCATATAGCATTAATCAGAATATTTTCTTTATCCTTTAGGTCTTGGTCTCCACATTTCTTGATTTGTCTTTTTGAAATGATTTGCCTTTTTAAGTTAATTTGCCTCTTAAATGGATTTTTGTCTACAACATACTGCCCTTGACATATGAAACCATATCCCAAGATATAGAACCATCTGAGTTTCTTTGTACTCCTTTCCTTCCCCATAAACACTTATTTTATTGGTCTTGGATTACTTCCAAAATTTCCAAAAGTAATAAATATCCAAAAGTTAATTTAATGTCTTAAAGTTGAATAATACAACAAATGTCTTTCTGAAACACAAATTTACTTTTTTAAGTAATATTACCGTGAGAGCATCAAATATTATAAGGAACTTTTTGGTGATGTCCTCTTAAGGGACTAGTCTCTTCTCATAGGGCAACTTTGGTAAAATCTCAACTTATATAAGGACAAATTAATTATTTTATAAACTATTTGAGTAATGTTTAAAAACTTCTATTACTATTAGTTGAAAATGAAAGACATGAAAATAATGTCATTTTAAAAATTGAAGCATAAATGAAACTTGAACTTCCTTTAGTTAAAAAAAAAAAAGCTTAGATAAAGACAAGTTGAGAAACAGTGGTTCCACATTTTGATGTTGTTATTTAATAAATATTTCTGTTTAATAATCATATTTTATTTACCCTTTTATTTATTGAATGTTCAAAGGAGATCAAATATGTTCAGTATGTGATGGTTTTGTAGTTATTAGTTGGTATCTAGTCAGTTTGCAATGATAGCAACCCTATTTACATCAAAACAAAACACTGTCCTGTCCCGTGCCAACAATTTAGGTTTGACACTATTCTTTGAGCCACTTTGTCAACCCATCTCTTTGAAGATCTTCCTCTTTTCCTATAACCCTCTACTATACCAAGTGTTATAAAGGACAGGAATAAGGACAGCAAGCATATGTGCTCCATTCTTTGGTAAATTTCTCTCTGGCTAAGGTTCATTTGCAGGGTCCAGACATGGATTAAACCTACAATGAATACCCTCTGACCATTGGCCAGGGATGTGAGCAGCCTGGCTGTGATGGAGAATATAATGTGGTTATTGTCTTCTATATTCTGTTTTTCTGTATATGAGATCCAGAAGAGGGAGAGCTATAGAGATGGTGACTGCATTGGTGTTTTCATGACAAGTATGGCAGAAGAAGTTGGGGGTGTGTGAAGAATTGATGACAATAAGTATAAGAAATAAGTGGTTGTTTTAGAATTGGTTGTGTACAAATGATTGTACAACTCTCTAATATGATCAAACTATTGAAATATATGATTTGTGAAATATATGCAAAAAAATAACTTTTACAATAAACAGACAAACAAAGCTTTAGGGTAGCAAAGATAAATGTGTTGTTATCAATGAAGAGCAGAAAGCAGTGGTCCTGGGTACAATGGAAGAGATGCAATGGGTAAGAATAACTTACCATTATTATTATATCTATGACCATTTTACAGATGAGGAAACTTGTTCAGGGGCTAAGAAAGTTGCTCTTAGAGAAAACTCGCACGTTCTACAAACATGATTCAACTCAAAATCTGACTCTAAATCCTCTTTATATTCTTTACTTTATTATTTAACATAGGACGACTGTTACAGTGTCTTCCCTGGATTGTTTTGCTTTGTTTTGTATTTAAAGAGCTGACAATGGGGGGAAGCACCCTTTGATTTGTATTTTGAAAGACATTCAGGAATGAATCTGAATAAGAGGACACAATTATGAATTAGGTGGGGTTTATCTTCAAGGTCCCAGCCAATTTGATGACTGTTGCCATGTTAAGTTTTACACTAGATAAAACATCTTGTGCTTGTGAGAAAAGAGGGATCTGGAAAACTGACCCTCATTATTTGCTTTAGGACAAAGAATTAATGCAAATCTTAGACATGCATCTGATCCAGCCTGTGTCAGTTTGTATCACTACTTGGTTGTCCAGACCAGTTATAATCACAGGCAGCGAGTACATGAGATCTCTATTTTTTACCCTTAGCCTAATACTGGCCCATGGTATTCTGTTTCTCAGAGGGCTTCAAACCTCTTACAAATTCCCTTAGAAGCAGTAATTCTATGAGGAAGCAGGGTGGGGGTAGGGGAAAATCAAAGAACAGCTGTTGAATATTTTATTTTAAAACATGGCCTTACCAGCCATAGAATTAAACTCTAAAATAGCCATATTCTTGGTTATCACAAGGCCATCTCTAGACCCATGATCTATGAGGAGGTTCATGACACCACCTGTGAGTGTCCCAGGCGTAAACTTTTCATCCCAAACAGATGGATAACAATATGGAACTGTCACTCCAGTAAAAATCCCCCCTCTCTTTTTATCAAGGCTTCTCTCATACCAGACACCAAAAAGTGTTTTAAGATATAGGCAAACACAGAAGTCTGCTTTTGTTGTGCACTGAGTAATGGAAAGCTGTTAAAGAAATATTTTTCCAAGCTTCAAGCCTATCCAAGACCAACATATTGAGCCCTTTGTTTTAGACCATTGGCTTGTTTAAAGTTTGGCTGTTGAATGACCTCAAAGCAAAGGCAATTCATCTTCAACTGAAGAAAGAGCTTTTACATTCATGGAATAATAAAAATTTAAAATACCTTCAAGCTCACTCAGTCCATGCTTCTTCCAATAGCAAAAACATTTTTTAAAGCATCAAAGATAAATGGGACCACCAGCAGTTTAAGAATATATTTAAAATTATAACATGATTTAAATAACACAAATTCCAAGTTTAGCAAATGTTGTCCTTTTGACAACTTAACCATACATCTAAACACACACACACACAATCACCATGGACCCAGGTTTGTGTATTCCTATATGCACACTCAAACGCTGCCACCAAGTCCATTCTGTTTCACAGCGACTCTGTAGCGCAGGGCAGAAATGCCCTTTTGGAGACTGGAAATCGTTACAGAAGTAGAAACCCTCGTCTTTCATCCACAGAGCTGCTGGTGGTTTCAAACTCGTTGCCTTTCTGTTAGCAGACCAAGTTGTAACCGACAGTACCACCAGCGTTTCAACATGCATTTACATGCTCACCTATGTGTCACACATGCATATAAATGAATACATATTCATCTTGGTTTCCTATCCTGCTCAACTGATTTTTGTGGCATTTATTATTGTGTCTGCATCAAAATTTTCTACCTATATTGATTAAAGATGGTATTTATATCGATTAAATAATTTTAAACATTACACCTACTTACTGACTGTACCTGGTCCTGGAGTTCATTGCTATTTTTTTAAATTTAATCATTTGATTGAGGGCTCATACACCACTTTCCACAATACATAGTTACATATACTGGGCCAAGCACCCTCCCATGCCTCCTTTCGTTAACATTCTTGTTCAGTGCTATTTGATCCTTAACCTTAAGTCCAGCAGACTTGCTGATGTCTCCTGATGGATTCTCACGAGACTCTCCCTCTCTCTTTTGTTGTTGGCATTTTCTTGAAGGAACGTGGGAAGTGAAAGTTTGGATTCTTGTTCCTTGCTTATTGCTATTGGTTATTCCTGTTCAAAATGGTGAAAATGAATGTGATTGATGTATGTTTGGACTCAGGATGGGAAATCGCTTTTTGAATTTCTCAGAGCTGCTCGGTGAAAAAGGTTGACAGAAAGCGTGGCTTTGGCTTGATGTGATGAGATTCTCCTTCATGCCGCCAGAGAGTCCATCTCTTATAATTTACCACTTAATAGAAATTATGATGACAATTTTCCAACCCCTATCCATCTTTTTTTGTCTTATCTCCTAGTTGAACAGAAGTGGCATAATAGGAATAATTCTTTTGCTTCTGATTCCATAAAGTCTGCTTACTACATTTCATCATGTTATATGATACCTACTGTTCCTGACTGCACCTGCCTCATCAGCAAGCTAAGGAAATTTTCTTCTCTTTCTTCTAGTCATCTTTAGTGAATAAGATATTTTCATTTAATGAAATGATCATATATTTTTCCTCCACAAGATTTTAATGTTATGCACTCTAAAAGGAGATGTTTCTAACTCTAACATATTCTTGCATTTATTGAGTGAATGCCTGTGGCTGCTTTGCTTCCTCATATTCAATTAAATTTTTTGTGACTCAGTTTTAAATGATGTCATTCTACCCTTGGTACGAATGTTCTTTTAGTGTCATAAAGTGGCATGGTAGGCAACTTTTCTTCTTTCTCTAATACCTAATCTTATTTTATAATTACAGGCAATCAAGTACACATATTAAATATATATCTGAAAATTTTCTTTAAGTGTCAACTGATAAAGATGCCCCTTTGGGCACTACTGTGACTGTGATCCACATCATAGTATTTTCATTTGCCTCCTATGCATGTGGAAGCTGGCCAATGAAAAAGAAAAGCCAGAAAAGAGTTGACACATTTAAATTGTGATGTTGATGATGATGGTTGAATATACCACAGGTAGCCAGAAGGACAAACAAGTCTGTTTTGGAAGAAATACACACAGAATGTAGCTTTAACAAGGAGGATGTCTAAGTTATTCCTCCTGTACTTTGACATTTTATGGGGACTGCGGAACCCTTAAAGAAGGAAATTATACTTACCAAAGGAGAAAGCCAGAAAAAAAGTGGAAGAACCTCACTAACCTATATCATATCCATCTCATGATTCTTATGGGACTTTCTTTTAGGTCTAGAATAAGTTAAATTTTATTAACAACCCATAAATGCTTTAAAATGTGTACTCTTTTGTAAATTAATTCAAGGTTTCTATACTTGCTTCCCCATTGAATTAAGTGTGCTGTATCATTACAAATTTAAACTAAAACCCCCAAACCTATTGCCATGCAGTTGATTCCAATTCATATGACTATAGGTCCGAGTAGAACTGTACTGCCCCATCCCACACCTGCAGAGTGGCTATCAGGTTTGAAGAGGCAACTTTTCCTTAGCAGGCAAGTGCTTAATGACTGGACCACCAGAGCTACTCATTAGAGCTATTTATATGTTTATTAATTTTTCATCTCTGAAGTTTATTTGCTTTAAAAACTATTTGAAGATGATTTGTTCTTTTTTTCTCTTTATTTTCACCCTTTGGCATTAAAGCATCAAGGCCAAAAATTTCTGCATTTTTCAAGATGTTCACCTTCCCAACAAAATCGCTGAAGACAAGTCCAGGGTGCATACGCAAAGGGATGAAGAAAGCGAATGGTGCCTGTCTATCAAAGGATATAGCATCTGGGGAAGCTGGGGGAGACAGGAAGAACCAATCACAAGAATCTACATATAACCCCTTGCCTTGGGGACAGATAACATAAAAGTGGGGCTGAAGGTGACCAGACGCCCCGCTCTTTAACAATTAATCCTGAGTCCTGTGGCATTTTAAAATTAAATAAATATATTACAACACTCTTTTTGTGTTCTATGAACATTTTTGTTGCTCCATATAGACCAAATTTTTAATCAAGAACCCCCCACCTACCCTCACCCAGGTCAATGGTGTCCCGCTTAAAATCTAAAATCTGGTCACTTCTAAATTATCAAGGGTTCCTGAGGGAGGGAGGGGAGGAGTCGGGGGGCGGGGGGAGAAGGAGCTGATATCAAGACCTCAAATAAAAAGAAAATGTTTGATAATTATGATGGCAACAAATGTGCTTAACACCATGGATGGATGGATGGATTGTGATAAGAGTTGTACAAGCCCCAATAAAATAATTTTTAAAATATTGCTGCATCTTCCTAGCAAATGTGCACGTTTGGTTTTGCTTACAATGAATATTGATACCCTAAACAAGCCAGATTAACAAGTTTCACTCGATTGCAAGATTCTTCGGATTTCTAATGTATAAAACAGCATCATCTATAAATAAAATTAGTTTTGCTGCTCCTTTTTCAATATTTCTGCTGTTTATTTCTTTTTCTTCTCTTATTTTCCTGGACTAAAATGTTGAGTAGAAGTAGTGATACCACCTACCCTTGCGCTTTCTTCAGAACTCATGGGGGGAAATGTTCAATGTTACAACCTTGAAGGTGTTATCTATAGTCTTTTGTACAACTTTGCTGAAAGGTAATTTTTCTGTTTCTACCTTCCTGAGTTTCTATCATAAGCACATGTGGAATCTAATCAAATGCGTTGCATTAAAATAGACATTCCCTCCTCCTGATTCATTTTGCAAATGCAGCGAATTATGTGCATTAATTATTTAGAATGTTTAGCCAATTGGGGAGCATGCCCTGCCTTGCTTTACAGTATTATGTGTATTCTTTATTGGAAGATGTTATTTATCATTTTTAAAACTTTTATCTAAGCTATGGGTGGTGTTGAGCTATACTTATTCTTTCTATTGTCTTTGTCACATTTTAGTATGGAGCTATTTTCTGAAAAAGGCTATATAAGAATAATATTAATTGCTTCTTAACTACTTGGATTAGTTGACTAGGTCATTTCTGATGTGGGTCATTTTGTCATATCTTTAAGTTTTCATTGAGTCTTACTGGGGATTTATCAATTTAACAAATAGTTTCAAAAACAATGTTTAGCATTACTAACTAAAAATATGTTCCTGTTCTATTTCAACTATACTTTTTTTTCTTTTCTTTGAGTGTCTTTAGGTTTTTTTAATAAGTCCTAAGTTAAAAGTGTAAATAATTGCCAACCCTTATTTCTAATACATGTTTTTAGGTGTCTAGGTTTAATTCTAAACACACTTTAGTATAATCTAAAAAATTATATCATAATTTCATTAATATTCAGTTCAATTTATAATCTACTATCAATTTTGAGGTTTAAAAAATTCATACATGAGTTATTTAGACATGTTGTTCAATTTTGCCAAATTTGGAGTTTTGTAATTATCTTTATGTAATGCATTTTGTTTAGTGCTATAAACAAATTATATACTCATCTGGTCATTGATTTTTTAAATATAAAATATTACCCCATCATCCCATTTCATACCTCTGATTGTTTTCAGTAATTTGTCTTTGGTTTCCAACAATTTGACAGTGACAGCATCAAATACTGATAGAATACTTTTATTTGCACTTATTCTCCTCGAGATTCACAGGATTCTTGATTCTGTTTATTGATGCCCTTCATTAGTTCTTGAGTATTTTCAATTATTAGCTCTTTAAAGAGCTGTGGTAGCAGTACTAAACATTAGACTGCAAGGTCAGTAGTTCAAACCTAGTAGTGGTTCCAAAAGATGAAAAGGAGACAACTTTCCCCATAAAGGCTTACAGCCTCAGATATTTTATACAGAGTTACTATGAGTTAGAATCAACTTGATGGCAGTGTTGTTTTTTTTTTTGTCTCTTTGAATACTGCTTCTGAATTCCTACTCACTCTCCTTCCTTCTCTTTCTGCATTCTTATCCTGTGACTCTAATATATATTAGAATATTTTACTCTTCCATATATATATATGTCAAGTTTTGCTCTTTCTATTTTTCTCTCTATACTTCAATTTTGATAGTAGCCGGTATCTGAATTCAACAATTCATTCTTCTACTGGGTCTAGCTTATTGTCTTCAGATATACTAATTTTCAGTTCTAAATTATCCTCTTGATTGTTTTAAAATTTAATTTCTAATTTTAATTATTCGTGAGAGTATTCAGTTACTCACTTATGTGGCACTTCTTTTTCTATAACAAAATATGTGTGCATTATTTTAAATTCCTTCTTTGTTAATTCCGTTGTCTCAAACATGACCAGATATGCTTCTATTCCTTGTTTTGCTCTTCGTTGTTAATATTTTCATGTATCTTCATATGACATAATTTTTACAGTATACCTGTTTAAAAGATTTCAGATTATTGTAAACTATAGATGATGATAATTTTCTACCAAAGAGAGTTCCTTTCATTAAGCAGATAAAGTGAGAGTGTGATAGTTTACATTCTGCTAATAATTTAGAGTTTTTGTAAAATTGTTTAATCTCTATTTTGTTTCAGTACCTCCTTTGTGGAGTTCTTCAGTTTTTATGAGAGAGTGTGACAGATTTGAACCTTGCAGCACTGAGTAGGAGTTTCAGTTTTATTTTGAGAATTTTAAAAGAGTTTTAAAACTATTGTCTCATATAGCTTTAAAATATATCAACTATTTTCATTGAACTTGTCCTCTTAGTGCAACTTAATCTATATCTTAAAAATGACTGAGACTTCATCCTGCTTTTTGATAGTTTACAACCCAGTGCCTTATTCTCTTGAGTTACCCCAAATCTCAGCAAATGTTCTATTAAAGAAATGGTGCATTTGACGTAAATCCTAAAACTCCACTGCTCTCTCTCTCTCTCTCTCTTTTTTTTTTTTTTTTTGCCTCAGTAGATTCTCACTCTTTGGGCTAATTCAGAGTTTGAAGACTCACCAGGAATAGGCAACCTTCCTAAAGAAGAAAATGGCAGCTGTGGTGGAGTGAAATTTCTTAATATGACTATTCAATCTATGTCTCTTCTTACTTAGAGGTGTCCTCCACCAGAAAATAAAGATCCTTCGCTCCCACAGGCTTGACTCCATTCACATGACCATGGTTAACTTTATTTTGAGGAAGCTGTTGCTTACCCATCCCATTTTGAGTGTTTCACCGTCCAAGGAGCCTATCCTCTGGCACTATCTCCAGCTATAGTCTGCTTAGTTCATCAGGCCTGTGGTATCTGACAATGTTTCAGTTCGATGCACAGAGTTTTCAGTGGCCTTTTACCTAGTTATGGCTCATGCAATCCTATGGACAGCGGAACTCAACACTACCCAGTGCTGTGCCGCCTGCATAGCTGTCCTTGTGTTCGAGCCCAGTGATGCAGCCACGGTGGCAGTCTATTTTGTCAATGGTCTTGCCATATTTTCGCTGCCTTGATATATTACCAAGCAGGTTTTCCTCTTCCAGGCACTGGTGTTTTACAAAAAGACACCTAAGATATGGGAGGTGAAGTCTTACTGTCCCTGTTCTTGCCTCAAAGAGGCGTCCTGGCTGTACTTCTGACAAGATAGACTTGTGTGCTCTTTTATCAATCCATCGTGTTTTGAATATTCTTCACCAGGACCAAAATTCGAATGCACTAACTCTTCGTAATCTTCCGTGGTCAATATCTGACTTTCACAGGCACAGGTGGCAATTCGAGATACTGTAGCTTGGGTCGGGCACACCTTGCTCCTCAGAGTGAAATACTGGCTTTTCAACACTTCATAGAGAGTTACACAAGGCAGCGCCTCCTTGACTGCCGCTTCCATGAGCACTGGCTGTGGAGTCAAGCAAGACGAAATTCTTGGCAAATTCACTATGTTCTCCATCTATCATCATGCCACCTACCTGTCCAGTTCTATGGATTAAACAAGGTGTTGGAATGCATATTGGAGATGACACAATCCAGCAGCAAGTGCTTCAAATCCTCCTTACTTCAGCAAGCAAGTCATCTGCTTATAGCAGGTTGTTAATAAGCCTTCCTGTAGTTCTGATGCCACATTCTTCACATAAACTGGCTTCTAGTGATTGGCTTCGCGTACAGATTGAATGAGGTTGGTGAAAGGATACAGCCCTAACATACACCGTTCCTGATTTTAAAACATGCAGTTTTCCTTGATTCTGTTCACACAATTGCCTCTTGACCCCCATGTATAGGTCTCCCATGAGCATAATGTAGTGCTCGGGAATTCTACATACTTCTCAGGACTATCCATAGCTTTCGATATCCACACAAACAAATGACTGAGCCTGGTCAACAAAATCTAAGTAAGCAGCTTTCTGGTATTTGTTGTTGTCGGCCAAGATTAATCTGGCATCAGCAGCCGATATCCATCTTTCCACACCCCCTTCCAAATCCTGCCACAATCTCTGATGACTCTCCTTCTGCAGAAAGCTTTTTTGAATGATCTTCTGCAAAATTTTACTTGTGTGTGCTGTTCATGATTTCATTCTAGAATTTGAGCTTTATGTTGGGTCATCTTACTTTGGAATGGGTATGAATATGACGCTCTTCCATTCAGTTGAACCAGCACCTGTCTTTCAAATTTCATGGCATAGATGAGCAAATGCTTCCAGGGCTCCATCAGCTCGTTGAAACATTTCAGTTGGTATTACTATGTCAGTTCCTGGAGCCTTGTTTTGGGCTAACACTTCCAGCTTATCCGGGGCTTATTCCTTTCACACCTTTGGCCTTTGCTCTTATTCTACTTTATCTCTTGAAATGGTTGAATGTTGACTAGTTCTTTTTGGAGGGGAGGAAGGGAGCATCACTGCCTCTGGTGGCTGTAGGCGCTACCCAGTGCTGCTCCTGAGAGTCGCCGCTGGATCTGAACCGCCAAGCCGGTGGGCCCCAGTCCCACACTCAACCACTTATGCCACCGGGGCTCAGCCTGAGTAGTTCTTTTAGTACAGTGGCACTCTATATTCTTTTCATCTTCTTATTTGGTGTGCATTTTTTGCCAACATTATCTTTATTTTTTTAATTTTTTTAACAGTGTCACCTGGGTTTATTTGTACAAAGCACAAGAAGACACCAGCACCATGCACGTGCAGCCCAGGGCTCCCCCCCCCCGCCCCGTCCCTGTCCCTCTGGCCCTCACACAGAGAACTCTACTTTGTGGGAGTGGGGTGCCTTTTGAAGCTGGGGCTGGGGCACTTTGGGGAGCTTGAACTGGGGCTGGGGCACCTTTGGGAACTGGAGCTTAGGTGCCTTTGGGAGCTTTTGCTGCAGTTGAGGTCTTGGCTAGAGCATCAATCTTGCTTTGTGTCTTGGCCTTAGGCTGGCAGAGCCTCCCACCCTTGGCAATACGTGCCCGAGCCTGCTTGCCAAGCTTGCAGTGGGCGATGTAGGCCAGTCAGCTGAGTTTGCGGTTGACACCCATTGGGGTCTTGGCCTTGACCTCCGTGGGCTTCACAAGCTCCTTGATGGCCTCGGTTCGGGCAGCCATGGCCTTGGCGTTGTGGGCCTGCATTTTCTTCAGGCCCTTCTTGTTGTGCTTCTTGTTGAAGCACATGTTCCTCAGGAGCTTGGGGTCCACCCCATTAAGAGATTCGTATCTTTGTGATTGGGCTTTTTTGATGCTGTTTCTGTGCCATTTCCAGGATTGGTTGTGCATGGTGTGGTTGTTGGACTTCGCCATGACCCAGAGTACCAGGGACCAGAGAGAGAGAAAGAGAGAGAGAGAGAGAGAGAGCCATTTTCTTTATTTTTAACAGTTTTATTTGCATGCCATTCACATGCCATATAACTCAATAGATCACTTATATTAAGAAAAGCTGAACAATAATTGCCAAATCAATCTTATAACTTTTTTCTTTCTTGTACTCATTGTAGTTAGCTCCTTATAGCTCCCAAATTCTCATGCCATAAACCAAGAAACTTTAATCCAGTTACCGTCTCTATAAATTTATCTATTCTGGATTTCATTTATAGGAAAAACCTACAGAAGATAATAACAAAGTAAAACCAAAAAACCTTAATCATAAAGAAAGCAGAAAATATTAAAAACTAGAACAACTTTAAAATGGGTCAAAAGGAAAATCAAGTGATACCGTGTTAAATTCTAAATTAATTGCATATGCAGTAATCTACTTTCCAATGCACTCTGCATAATAGCTAGGCTGTTCCCAGTCATGGAGTATTCACTGGAGACTCAAACCACATGCATCTCCTCTTCTTTTTAAAAATGAGAAAAACCTTAAAATGCGTCAAAAGAGAGCTCAAACATATCTGCCGTAGTCAACTTTATAAAACTCTCAGCCTGGAAACAAGGTGATTCTCATTCCTCCACTATGATCAGAGGGGATTCATCTGAGACATAATCCATGTGGGAACCCTGCAAATGGATTTTTGCTTCCATTGTTGTGTTAGGATGGATTGAATTTGCAAGAGTCCTCAAACTTTTTAAACAGGAGGCCAGGTCACTGTCCCCCAGACTGTTGGAGGGCTGGGCTATAGTTAAGAAAACAACAAAACTGTGAACAAATTCCCTGCAGGCCCAGGATGGGTCGGAGGCTAAGTAGGATAGCAGCAGCAGCAAAAACACCCGATGGGCCAGATAAATGTCCTCAATGGGCTGCATGTGGCCCACAGGCCATAGTTTGAGGACCCCTGGATTAGCAAAATAAATCGATACATACACACATACATATATATGAACTTGCTTTATATAAAGAGCTAATTGTATATCAAGGTAATATCTCAGCCTAGTCCAACTAAAGTCCATAATTCCGAGCCTAGTCCATAACTCACTCTCCAGACTCATGAAGTCAGATGCAATGATGCAGAATGCAAGAATATCATAGACCAGCAGGTGCAAAGTCCCGTGGATCCAATGGCAGTGGATGTATCTCCCTGGCTCTGGCAGCAAACCAACAAGAAGGTGAAGGCACATAAAGGGGAACACTATCAGGGTCATTCCTATGAGAAGGCTATGCTTACAAGGAGTCACCATCAGGCTGTGAGCAGATTATCAGACTAATCTCCACTCTTACACTTTTGCATATCTTTAGGTCAACATGAAATTATGAAGCTACCCTAACTGTCATCCATAGACTTCTGAAAACCAAATGCTCACAATTTAAGCTCTGATATTACACTCTTCTTCAGATTAAGATTTTATTACATACAAATCCTTGACTCACACAGGCTGGTGTGCTTCTTCTATGTGGAATTAATTGATGCTTAGATGGCTGCTTGTTTGAAGACAAACCTTTAAGTCTCCAGATGCTGTTCTTTTTGATACCTAGGAACCATTTGGTTTCTCTACCACACTTTTCTATAACATCCATCCAATCTCTAGTGATCTCCATGAGAATGAGTACTGGTCAGTCATGAGAATGAATTATTCTTTAATTGGGGTAGAATTAAGGACAAGCCTCAAATTCATTCATGTATCTATGGTTTAAATATGTCTCTGGTTTAGTTTAGAGACCTCATCATTTTATTAGAAGACATTATCCATCATCCCCATGGAGCAAAATGCAATTCTTTTCATGGTAGTCCCAGATCACCATTCCAGGTCACACAGGGCAAGAGATCTGAGCCAAAGTCCACCTATTACCAGTTCTATTCCCTTGGTATAGCAGTCATCTATTTATTCTCACAATAGAGAGTTTTAGCCTGATCCAAAATTACCAATGCCAGTCTACTTCAGCTTCCTAATGTATAGAATGTTCATTTTATGTGCTCCATTTCGTTTTTATAACTTCAAATTTCCCTAGGTTCATATTTCATCCAGTTAAGTTCTGATTATCAATTGATGTCTGCAGTTGTCTCTTCCTGTTCTGAATCCTGCTCCATCAGCCAATGAGGTCCCATCCACATCATTAGGACTAATTGCTCTCTGAGCAGGCAGCTCTTCCTCAGTCATATCCGTTGAGTACCTTCGGACTGGAGAAGCTCCTCTTCTGGAACTTTCGCTGACAATGTTCTCCTTTTTCCTGATGCTTTCAGTATCTGGCAATGTTGCAATTCTGTCCATAGTATTTTCTGTGGCAAATTTGTCATAAGTGGACAGCCAATTCTTCTTCATAGGCTGCTCTTGGTCTGGAAGCTCTGCTGAAATCTGTTTGCTTTGGGTGACCATGCTGGCTTTTGAAACACGAGTCATATAGCTTCCAGCATGAGAGCAACACACAAACCATCACAGTATGACCAAGTGACAGAGCAGTGATGGAAGCAATAATAAGGTACAGTTTGTATTCCCCAAATTCTTCATCTTAGCATTTTTCACGGATGCTGTTTTATCTGTTTATATATTTATCGGTTTGTACTTTAAAAAATATATCTAGGCTGAGCCCCGGTGACATAGTGGTTGTGCACGGGACTGCGGCCCACTGGGATGGAGGTTCGATTCCAGCTCCACAGAGCAAAGGCTGGGCCTCCTACTCCCACCACCTGAAGGCAGTGATACCCAAAAACAAAAACAAAAACAAACAAACAAACAAAAAATATATATCTATAGTTTTCGATCTTTCCATTTGAGAAGTTTGTCTGTGAGCCCTTTGTTTTCTCTTTGTTGATTGAATTAGTCCAGGTAGACTAGAGGAACAAATTCAAGGACACACATATGGATATAAGGAATGGGTTTATATTCAAGAGGAACAGGACATTGAGAAAACATCCCAGCCCAGTCCAGCTCAAAGTCACAAGTCCGATATTATCCCATATGCCCAAAATCTGTCCATAAAGTCTCCTTCTGACTCATGAAGTCACAGGTCAGTGGGAACAGAGTCCTGACACCGACAGGGGTCTTCCCATGGCTCCTAGCTTCCAGGGCTCAGAGCCCATCAACAGATCCCGTGGTGGCAGAAGCAACTCATCACTGGCAGAGGCCTCCATGTGGCTGCCCCAGCCTCAGAGGTCCGGCTCCATCAGGGCAAAGCCGTGTAGTCTCTCCACTGGCTACTCCAGCCTCCCAGACACCGCCATTCTGTGTTGCCTGTGGTTAATCATCTCTGAAACTAACTCCCAACAATTGGGGGAGATAGCTTCTTATCTTCATGAGGGAGATTTCCCAGGATTCTCAGGTGAAAGCCATGCCCACATAGAGGCCTCATCGGCTACTCAATGGCTATCTCCAGATTAACAGACCAGACTCTACCCCTACATTTCAATCATAAAATTAACATAAGCACATGACTGCCACATTGCTATTTCATGATTGATAATATGTCTTCATCTTCACGGTACTATTAATTCTTCTAAGCTTCATTGTTCAATTAGACTTTCCTTATTTTAAAGTATACTATAGCTAGCTATAGATTGTTTTCTTTGATGAATATAATTTTTTAATCTGAAATCTTTAGCTCAAATTTCACAGAATTCTTTTATATTTATTTTTGAATAATCAGTTATGCTCTCAATTTTTGTGCATCTTTAGAAAATTCTGTAGCTGCTAAGCTCTCATTAAAAACAAACATGAACTGTTAATGATTACATCATTATATAATATTAATTCTTCCCCTAAAAGTGGGGGAAAGTTGAAAGCTAGAGAGTTAAATTTCCAAGAATCTTAAAAGCAGTATCCATTGAGGAAGAGGAAAATAATGGGAGAAGGAATCACTCCCATCAGACAATGCAGAGTGAATAATGACCTGGAAAGCAGACAGAGAGAAAGGAAAGGAGGGGCTGAAGACCCCCAATCCAGGTAGTAGAATAATTTAAATGGTATTGTATCTGCAGCACTTGGTCCTAATCATCTCCTCTAGAACATTCAATACCTGCATTCATGTTGCCTGGCCCCCGGGACACAGAGCGGCCCACTGTCCCCACTGAAAGGAAATGAAAAACCGGCTGATGCTAAACAGACCTCCTCCAGCAACTCTAAGCTCTGTATCCTGTGGAGTGATTAATGGTTTTTCTTTGCCTTTACATTTAAGAGCAATGTGTTTCTAAAAGGAAGGGAGGTAAATAGAATGAAGATTTGGGATGATGAAGAAGAGAGAGGGTAGAGATGAGAAAGTTAAATAAATGTATGAATTATAAAAGAAAAGAAGAGGGGATAAATGTTAACTTTTTGATATGGATTGCACCTCTACACACCAAAGAATTTAAATTTCTCTTATCTAAGTGATTCACTCTATGGAGAAGTGAAAAAAAAAGTATTACTATAATATACTTTGGGCTTCTAAAAACCACCAGTTGCTCTGCGGGCAAAAGGCAGGAATTTCTACTCCTGTAAAGAGAGCCTCAGAAAATCACAAAGTCAGTTCTCCCCAGACGTAAGGGGTCACTATAAAACAGTCCTGCTTGGGTGACAGTGAGTTTGGTTTTTGACTTATTCCAGACTGGCAAGGAAAATGGCCTTATTTCATTGTCATTCTTTACATTTTTATTTCATTGGTTCTAAATGAGGAATTTAAATACATTGGGAAAAACAAGGCGTTAAGAGGAATGATATTAGCACATGGATAACCTTTCTACTCTTTCCCTCCCACTGGACCTCTGACTCGTCATTAATCTATGACTATTATTTTTGTGAGAGCGATGTGAAGGCGAGTCACCTCTCTCCTCACTGATTGACAAAGTCGATTTTGCAGCTCTAATTACCAAGGACATTGTTGTCTTACTCCATCCTTCCCCAAGTTGATCTAATAACTGCAAGAAATTCAGCTGGGGAGTTGTACATGATGGAGGTTTGTCTATGTCACCAACATCATCTTGATGAAAGGTACAAAGGTTACCTCCCTTCATCATTTTTACCTATTCTATGTTTTATGCAAATATTCCACCACAGTTTCTATCAGGCTACTAATCTCTCAGTAATCCCATGCCGCGGGCTGGTTTAGGGTGGGAGTTGTTGTGAAAGGTGCGGTTGGGGTGAGTCTTGGGATATAATTTGGAGAAAGACTTGGTGGAAAGAAAATGAAAATGTTCTTATTTGTACAGTGAAGGTTTGAAGTGACTACCAGCCAACAATCAAATATTCATGTATATGAAAGAGTAAGTAAGTCAGTTGATTGGGATGGAATAGATTGGAATAGGGTAAAGGCCATTCATAAATTCATAAATACTCAGGGATATTAGTAGATGACCATAAAGAGCAGGATGAAGTCTTTTGACTTGATTCTTAAAAGATAGCAGAAACCCATCTGTATTCCTAAAAGCCCATAAATAGATCAAAGATCATATGCATGTTTACCATTCAAGACCTTGACAATGTCCTGAAAAAGTTTGAGAAGGGAGCTTCTTCCTTATGGCATGAAGAGAAGTCAAAGGGAATGAACAACTGGCAAGAGGGGTGATTTTATAATTGTCATGTGATTAGAGAAGATCAAATTAGAATATAGACCAGATAGGAAAGGAAGGACATGAAAGATGTTTCAGATTTTAAACTGCGAGGATTTAGAGACACCGTAGCCCGGGGGGACGGACATTGGTGTGGCAAAACTGAAACACTCTGTGGTGGCATGCCTGGGGACTAGCATGGCGGCATGCCATTGATGGGATGGAACATTGCAGAAGGGTGAAGGTCCTGTCTAGGTCACAGTCTCAGTCTCCTTGCCACCTCTTTATTAATGCAGGTTTTATGACACAGGTGTAATAATTAATCCAAATCGATAGCAGATGTGGCTATCCATCTTTGGGCGTGCTGCCTCCCAAACAGGCTCCCAATCAGCAAATTCTCAAGCAAGGCCAAAGAAAATGAAAGAAAATAAATTCTGTTGAGATATTTATGGAGGCCACCTGGATAGATATTTGACAGCTAAAAACTTGCCTGAATGCCAGGCAACCAGAGAGAGGTCAGAGCCCCTGGAACAATAGAGACCGAGGAACCAAGGACCTGAAATGCAGGGGAGAGGAGTGTTGAGTCACATTCCATCTCAAAGGGATTAAGAATGGAGTTTCACTGTCCAGACTGAAAGTCTGCTACAGTCTCCATCTGTATGCTCTGGGGAAACTTGTTATCTCTTGACCAAAGTCCCACCCTTTTTCTTGGATCACGTCTTCCCTTCTGGGTGTTTCACTTAGTCAGTGAAAGCATTTCCACATTTTTTTCCCTTACTCTTGATTTCTACTCTCACTTGCTTGAGTCAGATCCTTACACCATCTTCCTCCACCTAGGTAGTTTTTAATGAGTAAACTTTCCTTCAGTGTCTTCCTTCTCTAAGCCTGGCATCATTCAAATTATAGCTTTTATTATTTCCTTTCCCTTAAGAACATTTTTTTCCAGCATTCTCCCACTAAACATGGAATGAAATCTAAATGTTCTGACTTTTTAAATCTCTATAAAATTTATATTCAATTTTCCCTTCTAGTTTCATTTTGTACTACCACTACCTCCATGACATATGTCCTCTGCTTCTGCTCGATTGGCTGATCATTATTCTTGAAAAAAATCCAGCTCTCTCTCTTTCACTGCTTGAATGACTGAAAACTCCACCTTACTTCCTTACTCCCATTCAAGATCATATTCTACTTTAAGACTTAACTTATAGCTTGGTCTATTTTATCATCAATGTATGTTTTTAGTTAAAACTGTGTGCTAGGGCCTGTTGTAGACTATCAGATTCAGTATTGGAAAAAATGCACCAGAAAACACACCAAAAAACAAATAAGCTGCTGCATAATTTCTCTGTGTGTGTTTTTTACCTCTGACCTTGTTTGACCCTTCAAATAGATAAAATTGCAAAAGTTTGTGATGGAATGGGGGGGGCGGGTAGCCCTCACTTTTCAGCTAGCCCTCACTTTTCAATTAGAGGGGCGTTTGAAAATGAAGAGATTCTGGCAACAGAACATTACCATGGAGATTGTGTGGATGGAATAAATCAAGAAAATTCAACCCAAAAGTTATTCCTGTGACTCACCTCTAGACATGCATGCATAAATATGATTTCATACAGCATATCAAAGACATGAAGAACTGGGGGTAGTATGTCTCTCATCCCAAACTGAACACTTGATAGCACATTGGAGAGAGAGATCTAACTAATGTTGCTAGACTTTGAGAACTGAACTAAACTGGGGCCATAGCTCATAAAGGATTGGTTGGAAATCATGACCAAAGACAAGTTCAACTGCCTGCAACAACAAAGATATCAACATTTTCCATTGGGTTTAAATAAGACCCAGAGTCTCATGACATAATATTTAAAATATCCAGAATAAAAAATATTAGACACGAGAATCAAGAAAATATTAATTGCATGGAAAAGACAATCAACACATGTCAGTGCTTAGATGGCACAGATGTTGAGATTATCTAACAAATATTCTAAAGAAACTATCTAAAAATGATTCAGCAAGTGATTTTGGACAATCTTATAAGCAATGAAGTAGTAGAGAGTTGTGGAAAAGAAACAGAAGATATAAAAAAAAGCTATCAATATTTTAGAGCTCAATGATACAATAAAAATGTAATAAAAAACTAAAGAACAAAAAGCTGTTAGGTTTAATAGCAGAATACAGATGAAAAATAAAGCAGTGAAATTGAAGACAGATAAATATAAATCATTCGGTAGGAAAATTGGGGTTGGAAGAGACTGAAATAAAACAGAGGAACAAGTGAATAAGTCCTTTCAGCTTGATATGGAACAATAATGAATCTAAAGTCATGTCCAGAGAGTCTCAGAAGTGGAGAGAGATTTCCATACAGAAAATAGGAATAAAGAAATCTCAACACTTTATTCATCTTTTCTGTATGGAAAAAGTCTATGCAAGGTTTAATGTACATGTAATAAAGATGGTACATAAAGGGAAATAAATAAATCCATGAAAAGATGTTCAAAATCATTGTTGCAGTTGTTCAATCTATCCAATAGATTTTTAAGTCACATTGCCTCATCTTTCTAAAAGGTTTTTGAGGTTTTGTAAATTTTTGCACAAGAGCACAATGATATGTTTTACAATTTCTGTTATGTGCAATGTTATCCGGGCTTTGTTATGATCCAAATAGACAAATGCCTTTGTATGGTCAATAAAACAAAAATTAACATATAGCTCTTATTCTCTGCTTTCAGTCAAGATCCATCTGACATAAGTAATGATATTCCTCATTCCATATTCATTTCTGAATCCAGCTTGAATTCTAGCAGCTCCCTCCTGACGTACTGCTGAAAGAAGAGCAAGTTTTCTTCATCAGAGTTTTACTTTTATGTGATACTAATGCTATTCAGTAATTTCTCATTGAGTCATCTTTCTTTGGAATGGGAAAATATATGGGACCATTCCGGTGAGTTGACAACATAGTGTCCTTCAAATTTCATAACAAAGATTAATGAATGTCTATAGCACTGCAATGGTTTATTGAGATATTTCAACTAGTGGCCAGCAATGCTTTCAGTGAAGGATGGGCATATTCCTACAACACCATCAGTTCTTGTTCAAGCTCCTAAAATAATTGAATATCTTATAGGTCATGACTATGTGTATTTATTCAACCTTCTTTTGATATTTTCTGCAACATTCACTACTTTGCCCTAGAATCCTTTAATATTGTAGCTTGGAGTTTAAATATTTCTTCATAACTCAGAGCTTGAATTTTTCTTCAGTTTGCAAAATGCTGACTGTTTACTCCTTTTGGTTTTCTTTCAGGTTTTAGCATATTTCATTATAATACCTTACTTTGTCTTCTCAATCTGCCCTTTGTGATTTTTAAATTAGGAATATATATATATATATATATATATATTCACATTATTCCTTAGTTCAAGTTCAATCCCATTAAGCAATATTGTACAATTGCTCCCACACTCTGTTTCCAAGGATTCTTTTCCTTTCTGGACTTCTTGACCTTGGGTCTCTTTTACCCCACCTCCACCTTCACCACTGCCCCCCTGTCCCCCCAGAAACCATTATTCTACTTGCTGTCCCTATAGGTTCATCGATCTTGGGTTTCATTTCTTGAAAAACATTTAACAGGAATTAAAGAGGGTGACTCCCAAGAAATTTTCTGTTCAACTCTTCCATTTCATCTTGTATTTCCATTTGCTTTAGCTTTCCTACACCCAAGAGCAAGTTCCAGAATTCTTCTGATTTTCCCTGTTGTTTTAATAACCATTAGCATTGTTCACTTATGTTATTCTTGATGTCTTCTCAAAACTTTCTCTGACCTTTAGTTACTAGTGTGAAGTATATCAAATTTCTCCTTGCAATACCTCTCAATTTACTTGGGATAAACTTAAATTCTGCATTTTGTCTTTTGAGGATTTGTTCAATTTTTGTTCAGCTTAAACTTGAAAATGCACATGAGCAATTAATATTCTGTTCCATAGTCTGCCACTGATATTGTTTTGACTGACAATACTGAACTCCTTCATCATCTCTTTCCATAGATGTAGGCAGCTTGATTCCTTTATAGCCCATCTTGCAAGTCCGTGTGCATAGTGGCCAATCAGGTAGTGATAATTTATTTTGCAAAATCCTATCATGTGTTCTCAAGTTCTTTTTCTATCACCAAGGCCATATTTTCCAACTATAGGTCTTTCCTTTTTGTCTAAAATTTGTGCACGCTAATCACCAGTAAATATTGGTGGCAATTCTTCACCATGGTTGATGAAAGAAGAAAATAACTGTAAAAATAGTTTTTTGAGACAAAAATTGCTAGCAAGTTTTGTTTAAAACTTCATTTATGAAGTAGTGATAGATGCATATATAACAACCCAATATATTATATTATATATAAATAAAAATTGAATAGAAGGGTGATTTATGCTAAAACAAAAATAAATTAAACTATTATTAGAAATTGATTGGCATTTCTTTAATTCTTGTATATAATTTAATAAACCAGGGGAACATTTCTGACTACAAAGTAAAAATTGTTTTGAGCAATAAAGATCTTTCACAGATTTTTATATTCTATCTCATTGCTAGGAATTACACATGCCATGGGGAAAGGGTTGAGATAGTGTTTAAATGATAACAAGTTGTCCTGAAATTCAGCTAATGTGATCTTTATAGTTTCAGCTTTTGAAAACTGAAAGATAAGTTTTTAAAAGAGCATAAGGTCCAAGGCATAACATTTTGATGCTACAATAATTAATGTAGACAATTTGATTTAACAATGGCTTTTAAGAAATTATCATTTTCAAAGTGCAAGGTTCAAAGACCAATGCAGGGCCACATTATGGGTGGGTCATTTCAACTCACATGAAATACAAAGCTCTGTATCTTGTGCGAATTAAAAGCTCCCTTTCTCAGTTGTAGCATAGATCTTTCAGAAACTTAGTGCAGCTTTAACAATAGTGATTTCATATACATGGGGAAGAGAATGCACTCTTTCTTTATATTCCCATTTTTGTCTAAATATCCAGATGGCTACCTTAAATATATAAAATAATTATAGCAAGTATTCTTATAAAACACTAACAGCAGCAACAACAAAATAAATATAACAAATATAAAAGAAAGCTTCTGTATCATGTCCAACACCCAAGGAAGTTTGTTTTATATGCATCTTACAAGTCATATAGTAGAAAAAATATATATATTTGTAAATTTGGTAGACACCATCCCACATTTGATGGTAAAAAAAAAGGCTATGTATTTGCTATTTTTTTAAAACTAAGTGAAAAAAAATGTCAGTCACTATATATATTCCAAACTCATATTGCATTCTTTCCTATGCATGTGCTATTGTTGCTGTAAGCTATTGAGTCTATTTGAATTCACAGACACTCTAGAATAGAGTGGGGTTTCTCCATAGGGTTTCCAATGCTGCAATGTTCATGGGCTGTAATGTTAAGGGGTAATTCAAACTGCAGGCCTGTAGGTTAGCAACTAAGTGCTTTTCACAGTGTCACCAAAGAGCCTTCCCAAGAGTTTAGACCCTAAACCTATTACCTCTGCTCATGTGTTCAATTTTTTTTTATTTACTCACCTATATGAAATCCAATCTTGTGTTGAGTAACAAATTTCCACCTGAAACCATCCAATTCAACTTAAGAAACTGCATCTTGGGCTGAGCCCCGGTGGCGTCGTGGTTGTGCGCGGGACTGCGGCCCACTGGGACGGAGGTTCAATTCCAGCAGTGGGGGTGGGCCTCCTACTCCCACCACCGGAGAGCAGTGATGCCCCCCCCCCCAAAAAAAGAAACTGCATCTTAAAAGGTTTTGTTTTTAAAAATATATATCAAAATATAAATATATTGTTTCTCAGTATGTCTTCTCTAGATACAGTTTTGAAAGGTGTTCTGTCTCATTAACCCATTCCCAAAGAATCCTGTCCTCATCCTTTCATACCCAACCAAAACAACAGTTCTGGCATCATTGATTGACCTAACTTGTGCTCCTTCTAAATGCCCTTTTAGCATAGGGAACAAAATAACTTTGAAAGGGGGTAGGGTGAATGGAGTAAGGCTTCTCATTGACATTGTCATAGGACAGCCCTTCCTAGTCTCAAAAAAATAAGTAGGTGCCATTGCGGTGAAAAATAATATCTTGGTGCAACTTTTCTGTCCTTTTCATTTAATTTTCAATTTTTGTAAAACATTCTTATAATAAGTACTCATGATCATTCAGATAGATATATCAAGAGAACTTCTTTGAAATACTCCCAGATACTTCCAAGATACCCGCTCTGCCTTGAATGTAACTGGCTCAGTTGATCCCTTTTTTTGAAGGCATGCTAGCAAGAACAAGACAAGGACCATCACTGATTAGAGATGCATGCTTCTGTGTGTATTAAATCTGTGCGTGAATGAATGAAATTCTAGTAGAACTTGTTCCTAACACACTTTTATTTAAGTTTACACAGGAGGGTCCACCCACTGATTTGGGGGGACAAGGAAATTATTTTAGCATTTGGGGAAAAAAAATCCTCCTTTTTCTTTTCCCCAATATATGTATAAATGGCCAGGACATATCACAGTTCTTAAGAAAGAAAGAGCAGGAGAATGGGCAGGAAGTTGTGCCCACATTTTAATACAGGTGTATCCATATATTTGAAGAGATTCTCAAAGAATTTCTTAGAATCTCCTTTAGTCATTTCTTCTGCATTTAATTATCAAATGAGTATTATGTTCTCAGCATGAAATAGACTGATGCTAATCAACAAGTAAAGTTGGAGTTTTGCTTGCTTGGGTATAACCCTCTCATGCGCATACAGTCTGAAATAACTTTCTTTTTTTTCCCTTCTTGTTGCTTCTCAGGCCTGATCTTGCCTCCCTTATCACAGGGATAACTGCTCTGTGGATGCTCCCCTACTCAGCACTTTCTCCCCTCGGAAATCGAGCTTCCTAATAGCCAGGAGCAGATTCTAGTTCCTATTTTTGGCTTATATTTGGGCTGCTACCCTTTAACATTTGGTTTTTTAGCTAATTTTCTAATTCAAGAGCATGTTTTAGGAACTAAGTTATAAGTGAAGTGCTCTGGGTTCTACAGTATAATCTAATGTGATATGCTTCTGTCCAAGGCTATATTATGTGACTGCATATTGCCCAAATCAAATAGTATACACACTCCTGGATATTCACTCCTAATAGAATTGAAAGGTGACTCTGAGGCTTTCAAGGAGAATAGGGGAGCCTAACAAAATTGCAAGCCAAGTGTCAGCCCAAACATCAAAAAATAGACACAGACATTTTAGACACCTATAAAACAATTTTTCAAGTATATTTGAAAAAGGAAGCTATATTGGGTAGTGTCTTGAGGCTCAGGATAAAAAAATTTCCAGGTCTCTTTTTAAAAATTGTTTTATCATTTTTTCTGGGTTTTTTTCTACATATATTATGACAATTTGCAGTATGGTTAGATCAAGCATAGTTGTATAATTGCTGCCACAATCATTTGCAAAACATTTTCTTTCTTCCTGAACTCTTTGATATCAGCTGCCCTTTACCCACTCCCCAGGAATCCTTATTATTATATAGTATTGTTTTTAATATTATTACTATTTTGTCATATTTTTACCATCCAATATATCCATTTACCTGTAATTTTGTTATTTGTTTTCTTCAAGTTGGGTTATACAATCATCCTTGCTATCAGTTCCCTCTTCTCCCTCTACTGACTCTCTCTTCATGTGCCTTCAGGGAATTGTTACTCTTGTTAGTATTTACCTTGGATTTCATGCATCAAAGGATCTTAATTATACAAGTGAACATATGCAGGTCTAACAGGATTAATGGAATAAAACTAAGACCATAATAAATAAGGGGAGGGAATATTGAAGAACTGGAGAATAGCTTTGTGTTTCATCAGTTTTATACTACACCATGGATATATCATCCCTTCCATTTGGCCCTTCTTTGAGAGACTGTCCAGTATTCTTACAGGTAGGTTTTGCCTCCACTTTGTCTATACTCCTTCACATCAATTTGATTGCTTGCCTTTGAATATCTGATCCTATTTACATCAACATCTCACAATCACACATGTTGGTGTGCTTCTTCCATGTGAGCTTTGTTGCTTCCCTGCCAGATGGCCACTCGTTTAACTTCAACCTGTAAGAACCCAGACATTATATCTTTAATTAGCCGGGCACCATCAGCTTTCTTCACCACATTTGCTTGAACACCCATTTTGTCTTCAGCGATCATGTTGGGTAGTTATCAAACATGCCACATTATTAGAATAAAGCTTTCTTGTACTGAGGTAATATTTAAGTAGAAGTCCAAGGGCCATTTACTTCTTTATTATATATATATATATATACATATATAGCTTTATATATTTACACATATATAAATATTCACACCTGTATATATTGCCCAACTATCATATTTACCAATTATTCACCTCTCAGTAATTCCTCATGGATATATTTCAGTTGATCAAACACAACCAAGAATGCTACACCCTCCTGTCAATTTTAGACTGCTTGCTATTCTCCTGTCCTTTTGGGACAGACAAAACCCAATGATGTATACAGCATAAAGAAAAGAAATTAAAAAGCAGAAAATAGCCGGAAGATGTCTTTTCAGGTCTGCCTGCTGAAGGAGGAGGGAGGAAAAAACACGATGATGGAGGACCAGGGCACCAATCCACCCAAGGGGAGGGTATTCTTTATGTCTCCAGAGGAAAGGGAGAGAAAACTCAGACCTCATTCCTGTGTGCCTGTCCTTGAGAATGATGTTCCTGCTTGGAGCAGCTTGGAGCAGAGCAGACTGTAGGACTGCCATCGGCTCAAGGCATTATGCCCCCCCACCCCTTAGATGGCAGTGCTACAGAGGACAATATTAAAGATAGGGTTTGGAGAGTGTGGTCAGTTTGACTCATGGGACAAGCCAAGAAAGAAGTGCAACAGATCATCAATGAGAGCAAAGCCATGAAATCCCTGAGGAATTCTGATTATAGACTGTCTGTCTCGGGGGGCATCACTTGGCACCTTTTCTGAACTGGTTGGGTGATATTCACAAGAGGGTCTCATTAGAAGTTTAAAACAGTAATGGGGTGAGGGTAGGGTACTAGACTGCTCCATCCTTAACTTTAGAAAGATCTATGGGGTTCCTTATAAGGCATACCCTTCAGTCACTCATGCTGAGGACTGAAAGGGTATAAGTGCTGGTAGGTAAGCCAGTCCTGGGATATGGATCCCTTTTCCTGCAAGAAAGGGGGATTGGACTGATGAATTAGAGCAGGGACTGCTCATAATTTAACTGAGAGATACTCATCTACTATGGGCCAGGACAATATCTAGACTTGGAACTCTTTATATGGTCTCTCTCTCTTTTTCTTCCTTTTTTCTTCTGGTGTCTATCTATAGAAGATAGGCAGCATAAGAAATCCCATTGAGACAGTAGCAGGACCCATGGTTCAGGATGGGGGAGAGGAGGAGGAACATGGGAAATTAGGAGGCAGTGGGGAAGGAAGCAGTGAGGATAAAAAGATTTATAAAAGGTATCCATGGCAACTATATTTGATATAACTTCAACCACAAGATAATAATAAAGGACCTATGAAACTTTAAAATCCAGATCTCTGATGTTTGCATGCTGTTGTGCTTGTTAAATGCCATTGACTCAGTTCCAACTCATAACAACTCCGTGTACAACAGGATAAAATAATACCCAGTCCTGAGCTAGACTCACAATTGTCATGTTTGAGCTCATTGTTGAGTTCATTGTGTCATTCAAACTCCTTTAGGGTCTTCTTTTTTGCTGACCTCCAACTTTCTCAAACATGATGTCTATGTTAGGGTTTTCTAGAGAAACAAAATCAATGACGTTTTTGTGTGTGCATATGAACTTTATATCATATAGTATCATTTTCATATATTCAGAATTCATTAGATCAACACAATATTTCATTTATTGTTATATTATACTTTACATACATGCACTTGTTTACTAAGAAGAAATGTGATTATCAACTCGCTAAGTTGATTTTCATTAAGCATCACTCAGGTCTATTTGCTTTTCAAAACAATTAGGCACAGGTATTTCAGATAATAAAATTTATATTCAACAGTTTAAGCTACTAGTAAACCCCCACAAAATTACTCTTCACCTGATTCTTCACTTCTCTTTTTTAATGTCATCTTGATTTTGATTTCTTTATCAGGATAACAGGAGAAATATGTGGCTTTCTTGTACAGTAACTTGTCCAGTTAGTCTCAGGAAACCACAGGGGCAGTTCTACTCTGTCATATATGTTCATCATGATTCTGTATCAATTCTATGGCAGTAAGTTGGGCTCATTTTTTATTAGGCTAAAGTTTCACAAACTTAGCATCATAGAACAAAGATAATCCAGGTGGCAAGTCAGATTTCAATTTAAGGTCACCAGCATACATTTGCTAGAAGTTTGAGGTAGAGAGCTATCTTACAAATTAAAATAATAAGATTGGAACTCTGAAAAATATAGCTTTGTGGGGCTAGGGAGATGAAAAGAAGGAATTTTCAAAGAAGAGGAACTTTACTGAGGGGGAAAAATCAGTCACTGTTTATTTCTGCATTTCTTATCTGGAGATAAGAAGCTTGTGGCTGTCATGTATTTGTGGTGTCAATTTCATGATTGGCATGTAAGGGTGGAGTCTAGCCTGTTAATCTGGAGATAGCCAATGAGCAGTCAATGAGGCCTCTCTGTGGGCATTACTTTCTCCTGGGATTTCTGGAAGTCTTGTGGTATTTTTTAATTGGTGAAGGGAGACTTGACTCTCAGTCTCTGGGACAACATACTACTGACAAGACAAGATGGCCACATCCTAGGAACTGGAGGAGCTGGAGGAGAAACCACATGGCCTTACCCTGACGGAACCAGACCTCTGAAGCTGGAGAAGCCATTCCTTTATATCCATATGCGCGTCTATAAATTTGTTTCTCTACCCGGACTAACACAAAGCTGAATAAGTGTAGGGAAATGGCATGTCTTAGTCTCTTCACCTGATTCCAGAACCTTACTACCACGATCATGATCCCAATTCTACCTTGCAAATCCAGCTAGACCAGAGGTACAGACAGGAACCGGAAACATGGGTAATCCAGGAAAGATACCCCTTAAGGACAAGTGGTAAGAGTGGCAATACTGGGAATCAATTAAAAGGATCTACATATAACCTCCTCCCTGGAGTATGAACAACAGGAAAGTGGGTGAAGGGAGACATTGGACTGTGTACTGTATTACAAAATAATATTAATTTTTAAATTATCAAGGGTTCATGAGGGAGGAGCAGGGAAAGAGGGGAAAATGAGAAGCTAATACCAAGGACTCAAGTAGTAAACCAAAGTTTTGAGAATGATGATGACAACAAATGTACAAATGTGGTTGGCATACAATGGTAGATGTATGGATTGTGATAAGAGTTGTATGAGCCTCCCAAAAAGGATTTTTAAAATACCATGTTTCCTACACTTTTTCAACTTGAGCATTCAACTTAGTGGGCAAGTCAATTGCCTTTCAATACTATTATTTATTATCAATTTAATTAGCCAGAGCTATGTGAACTATACAATAGACACTCTACTAGACATGAAAATTAATCAGATCTGATTTCTGCCTGTAATAAGGTTATCAATTGAGTAGGTAGCCAAGTATAAGAAAATGTGGAGGACCTCAAGTTAAGAACAATATCATGAGAAAAATAAAACCACACACACAAACGCATATGAATACAGATGAAATAGAGGCAACCCAAAGAGAAAAGAAAAGTAAAGCAAAACATACCCACATGCAAGAACCCAGAGCTAAAAACCAATAGCGGCAGGAAATGAAAGCAATGTAACAACAGTATGCTACCTGAAGAAACATTCAGAACTTTGAAGTTCATGTGATGAGAAAGTCCATTGTAGTAGAGTCTATTCTGACACACAATGAACCTAAGGATTGTATAACTGCCCAATGTGGTTTCCAAGACTGGAGTTCTTTACCGAAGCGCACAACCACACCTTTCTTCCATGTAGCTGCTGCTAGGTGCAACCCATTGACCTTTCAGTTAGCAGCTGAGCATGCAATTACTATTGCATCACCTGGGCTCTTGATGAAGAAAGAAATTCAACAAAAACATTTAAGAGAAGAATAGAAATGCCAATAACCAACTATCATGGTTTGCCCAGCACTGCCCATTTTTTGTACTACAAGTTATATACCTCAGAAAACTCCCCCAGGACTCTAAACAGCCAAGCTTTTGTCAATTAAGAAATAGATTGTGTGATTGGGGTGGGGGTGTATGCAATAAAGTTAATATGGCAGCAATAAAAGAAAGAGCGTAAAAGAAACACTATTTTCACTGTCCATTGGACACAACAGTGATTATTCATCTCCTGCAGTTGCAATTAAGGAGTCATGATGGTGTTATATAATAAGCATTGGACTCTCACAGCAAGGTCAGTGTGGTGGTTACATAATCTGGTGTCAATTTGAGAGGCTTATGAGTGAATGGGGTGGAGTCTAACCTGTCAATTAAGATATAGCCAATGAGGCCTAGGCATGGCCTTCCCCTGAGAATCCTGGGAAATTTTGTATTTTCCTCCTTGGAGGTGTGTGACAGTCATGTCAATTTCATGATTGGAAGTGTAGGGGTGGAGTCTAGCCTGTCAATCTGGAAATGGCCAAAGAGATCTGTGGGTGGGCATGGTTTTCTCTGAGAATTCTGGGAAATCTCGAGATATTTCCCCTATGGAGATGAAAGACTTACAACTCAGTCCCTTGGAGACGCACTACTGACAAGACATAAGGCTGAATCTATTGGAAACACTCCTCTGACAGGATGGCAGCATAGACCTGAGTCCTAGGAACTGGAGGAGCCAGAGGAGAAGCCACAAGGTCTTACCCTGATGGAACCAGACCTCTGAAACTGGAAAAACCACAGAGAGACCCCAGCCAGCGCTGTGATGCTTCTACCACCAAAGGATTCTTCTGACGGACCCTGAACCCTGGAAAAGAGGAGCCATGGAGAGACCCCTGCCAGCGCCTGAATGCTTCTACTGCTGCTGGATACACAAGACTCTGCATCCGCTGGCCATTGATTGTCCTGGTGTCATTGCATGTGTTTTGTAAATCAGAAAGAAACTTTATAGACCCGTATCAGACATATGGGCTAATATCGGACTTATGACCTTGAACTGGATTGAGTTAGGATGCTTTCACAATGTTCCATTTCTCTTGTACATAAACCTTTCACTTAAATTCATATGCGTGTTTATGAATTTGTTTCACTAGTCTACCCGGACTACCACATGGTGGAAGACACTTCTCTCTCTCTCCCTCTGCTCACTCCTTAGGAGATATAGCAGCTGACAAGACCATGGCACTACACTGATAGATCTAGTGCCTTGGGAACTGGAGGAGCCATATGGAGACCGCTGTCAGCACCGGGATGCTTCTTCTGGATCCACAAGACTTTGCGTCCACTGGCCTGTGATCTTTTTGAATATGACCCTGTTGCATGTGTTTGGTGAATCTAAAGAGTACGTTATAGACTGGTATTGGACATAATGGATTTATGGACTTGATCTGGACTGGGCCGGAATGTTTTCTCAATATTCAATTGCTCTTGTACATAAACATCTTTCTTATATAGAGATGAGTGTCTATGAATTTGTTTCTCAAATCTACTCAGGCTAGCACAGTCAGCAATTCAAAGGTGCCAGCATGTTCCAGGGAGTAAGTTGAGACTATTTGCTCTCAGAAAGACTCCTTGCCTCCAAAACCCTACAGAAGGTCACTATGAATTGGAATTGATTCAATGGCAGTAGATTTTGTTTATTTGGGGGGCATTGTTATTATTGTCTCCCCTTTTCATTGATATTGGCAGTCATGAATTTGCAATACATGAAAGGAAAGACATCTGCGTGAAAAGCTAAAGGTAATCTAAAATATAAATTATTAGACAGGGAAACAGAAGAAATTAATAACATATTGAACTGTTATTAAAAATAAAGCAACTATTAACTTGAGGGAAAATAAGAGTGATATGAGAATGGAATTAGAATAATTGTTTTCATATATATGTGTATATACACACATACACACACACACACACATAAATACACACATACCAGGAGGATCCCAAATCCCATAAAGTCCATGTCTTTATTCAGTTTTTCTATGAATTTTTGGAAACCCTTTCATAAATCATGGAGGAAAATGTAAGAGAGAAAAGTCCTTATTTATCTTTGTGAAAAGCCAGTAGAAAATATTATTTAAACCTGAGAAAAATTGGTGGTATAAAAATGGAAATTGGAATTTTTAGTGAAAATATAAGAAACATCAGGAATGGAAAGTAGTTGCCAATGGAAATATTAATGGGTATTAGGAAGATAGCCTATTTGGTATGTTATCAGATTTTGGAAGTATGCACATTGATAAAAATAAAAATGTAAGTATCGTGCAGCATTACAAAAAGGAAAGGGACTTGGAAAGGAGATTCACTATTCAATTCTCATTTCACTCTATGTGATATGATAATTCCTATTGAAGATACCAAAATTCCAAGAGAATATCTACAGTGAGCAAAACCTTACAAGTATTAAGTGATAGAGTCAGGTTTCAAATTTAGATCTTTAAAGTTTTATTTCTTGAGTAAATAGCATGTGAAAATTGACATTTTAGATGGAACATGAGACCTTTACAAAGCATGAAAAAATTTAAAAACAAAGAAAGCTTATTCCACAAAGAGATCATAGCTTTAGAAGACCAAAGTTGAAAATGCAAATGATATATGGGCAAGGGGCCTATTTGATAATGGCAGAGAAGATTCAAGACCAGAAATGGAATTTCTTTAAAATGTTTATAAGTGTTGTATGAGCCCCCCCAATAAAGCAATTAAACAATGTTTATTGGTATTTTAGACCACGTCATTTTCTGCTTAAATTAAATGTATTTCCTATTCATTCTTTTTTCAATGTTTTTTCCTAAAGCTGGAAAGTATGTAGCAATTTCCATAAACCAAACTCACTTCCATCTAGTCAAGTCCAACCCATAGGACCCCTATAGAAGAGAGTCGAGCTGCCCGGTGGGTTTCTGAGGTCTTTCACTGGAGCGTGAAACCTCATCTTTCTCCCTCCAAATGGCTGGTGGGATTGAACTGCTCACTTTGTGGATAAGAGCCCAACATATAACCAACAACATGACCCATGTACCTTTTCATGTAGCTATAAGTGTTCTTAAGCAGAAGGTAACAAAAGCACATGTTTTTACAGGTACCTTTCACTGCCATCAAGTCCAGGCCGACTTGTAGCAGTTTTATAGGACAGGGTAGAATTGCTTCTGTGACTTTCAAAGACTGTAACCGTTAATAAAAAATAGAAAGCCCCATCTTTCTCTCTGACAGGTACCTATGGCATAAAAAGATACATTTGATGCACACATACCATGCAAATGGTCACACAAATGGTCAGATACATTATTTGAAACATATTTCAAATGGAGTTTATTCATCATCACACTAACTGCAAAGTACAAGGGAGGTCAGTTATTGTTGTTATTATTTTACTTGTTTCACAGAAGACAAATAGCAAATGTGATGTTAATATATTAAAAACAAAAGAACAACAAAAACGTGGTTATCAAGAGGATATAGACTCACAGGGACTTTTTACTGGATTCTGAGGCTGTAAATCTTTAAGGGAACAGATGGTCTTATTTTTTCAGAGACGTTGGTGGATTTGAACTGACTACCTTGTGATTAGCATTCCAATACTTGCACAACAGTGTCACCAGGGATCCTTGAAAGATCAATATAGTTACCCCCCAGTTATGCAGTTTGTACAAGGCTTGACTATTAGCTGAAAAGCTGACAATTGGAACCAACGCCTTAGCTGCTTCAGAATTGGTCCTGATGATCTGACCCGAAAGATCAGAATCTTTAACACCCCATCAGACCGTTCTACTCACACTCTGGCCCTTACTATGAGTCAGAGCCCATTCACAGGAACTGACAAGAAGTGGCCCTGCCAGGGCTTGGACTCCCCAGGTGCTTTCATCTCCGACCTCAAGATCTAAGCCATTAGTACACACTGTCTTTTCCTATCTGCTTCTACAGAGAGGGTATTTAGTCAACATCTTCAAGTAAACTAAAAAAGGGAAATGATTTATTATTATTTGGAAAGGTAAAAATGACACATTAGAACACTGACTTAACAGTTCTTTTGCCAGGTTGAGTTTTAGTTAACCAGTCCAACACAAGACCAATACAAAACAACTATTCAATTGAATTTGTTAAAAATTCAGCAAAATGCAGACCACGTAACTGGAAAACTATATTTTGCCTTTGCCAAATACCTACTTAAGACTAAACATATGGATGTACAATCAATCATCCAGATATTTTCAAATACCTAGACATTTGATGGCATGATTACTATATATCAAATCAAATCAGTGCTTTTTAAATATCCAGATGTGTTAAGCTGTAAATGTCATTTTTATGTACTTATGGATAGGCTATTCTCTTCTTTTTGCCAACTGTAGGATTTAGTCTCTTTTATAAGATACCTAAATGCAGTAAGGTCTGGAGAGAACCTACATGGTCTTAGTTAGGAAAAGTATTAATTTTCTGCCTTGGATTCCATATGGCCAAAATAAGCTACTACTTACCATCATGTCTGGGTGGGTTGTAAACAATATGAACACCTAATTAATTAGCATTTGTCCCACCCACTAGAACATAACACAGAGTCTGATTCTGTTCTCCATGTTTCTCTTGTTTCAAGTAAAACCATTGTTTTTTTCAGGGCAGATAATTTTTTATTATATTCTTTATTATCTTGGAGAAACTTATATCTTCCTTGTACCCATAGAAATGCAAAAGCACATGGAAAAGAAGATAAAGGAATGTTTCAAGCCATATTATCCTCCAGTGATCTCCACCTAATTCCAGGCTTTTCCAGGAGAAAATCAACTGCTGACTCTCTTAGCAACCCCTTTAAGGATCTGTGAGTCTTTAACTAATTTATCCAATCCTTGTAAATGGACCCAGCAGATCTCCAGGTATCTCTGGATAGCTTTGATTTGCTAACCTTTAGTATGGTAGGTAGTCAAGTACTTAAGTGTAGGTATCACTCCGGGGGGCCTATATTGTATTATGCAAACAAACAAACAAAACCCTCTCCTTGCCTTTGGGTTTCTGTCACCTTCTGAGAGCCTCACTCTCCTCTGATAGCTTCAAATTGCTGATGGTGCTTAGCCAGCCAAGGAGTATCTACCTACTACCAGCGCTCCACATAGTATGTCATAGGACAGACAAGGGGGTGGAAAATGGAGGGAGATAAACTTCTCTGGAATAAATTGCTACATTAATGTTTGCCTCCTCTACCTTGAAAAGCATATTGCAGCTTCTAAAGATGCAGCTCTTTCAATTATCTGTAAAGCAGGAATAAGAAGGGTGCTTAATTTATCAGGCTTGGGGGAGATTAAATAATAATTTTAAAAGTCAGCAGCTCTCCAGGAGCAAGGCTGAGCCTCCTACTCCCCCCAAAGGGCAGTGATGCCCCCCCCAAAAAAAACCTCAAAAACCAAAGATAAAAATTTTTTAAAGCACATAAAGCATTTTGTATAGTGCATGGAATGAAATAAATGCTGAAATATTTTCAATACTATTACTGTCATCCCCCACCACCACTCCTACTTCAAAGAAATATTGTACTACCACAAAAAAAGGTTTTGAGGCACTGCTAGAAAATTTAGAGGTCCCTGTGGTTTATTAGGGATTCCTGGTAGCATAGTCAGTAAGGAGTTGGATGAGTAGTCGCAAGGTAAATAGCTTGAACACACCAGGGGCTCTTGGAAGAAAGAGGACACTGTCTGCTCCCATAAAAATTTATACACATAAAGATTTAGGAATCACGCAAAAACACTTTTATTCTGTCCTATTTATAGTGTTGCCATGAGTCAGAATCAGCTTGATGGTAATGAGGGAGTGAATCCATTATTTTAAAGCCTTTGTGAGGCAGTGTTTAAAGGACTTGATCGCCAGCCAAATGTTGGCAGTTCAAATTCACCAGATACTCTGCAAAAGAAAGGGGAGGCTATTTACTTCCTTAAAGCTTTATCAACTTGGAAACTATGTGGGTGGCTCTTCTGGGTCAAGGGCTCTCTATCAGTCAGAATTGACTTGATGGTAACAGGGTTTGAAGTTGCTGTCTATTAGACATAGCATGTTACGCTCTTTCTCTAAAGATGCAAAAGAAAAATCAAGGGTCTTTCCTAACTGTCATTCACTTAGGTTACTCACTCCCCAGTCCAGCTGAAATAAATTGAGGGCAGCCCACTGCAAGGATGTAAGCAACTTGTCATTATTGAATAGGCTACAGGAATTTTTTTTTCAATGTGGAAAAATACAGACAGAGGAATCTCATTTGAGACTGAAGTCCTTAACTCGGGACAATAACAAAAATGTTCCCAAGGACAACAGAGACATTTTCCATTGTTCGACTTAACATTCTTCTCAAGGCTTAACGACAGAAGGCATTGTAGTTGCAGTTATTCTCCTCTGGGTTCTGTCCGGCAGTCTTCCAGCAGCCTCTCCACGGCCCTGCCCAAGCCCAGTAGAAGAAAGTCACAAAGGGAAGTGTTTGTGGCCAGACTGTCTGCAATTAGTCAGAATGAGAACAATGATTGGCTCTTCCTCTGGGCCAGTCTGGACAATATCCTGCATTGTTGGGTGGGATGATGGAGGCATTTTTGACTAAGAAAACAAATTCCAACTAGGAAAATTCAGTGATGTCTATTGACTAAGGTCAGCCTGTCCAACTAGTCAAAGTTCTAGCAACTCAGCAGCAAAGGTAGATGGCTGGGACATTAGGAAGGGGTGTCTGATGATAAACTACTGCTTCTCGAAGTGGATTGTCAACTGCTACTGAGTCACTAACCAGGTCATTACTGAGTAATGCTCTGCAGGGTGTTCATAGACTGATTTTCAGATGTAGTTCTATCTTCGGGTCTCTCTTCCAAGTCTGCCTGGAAATTTTGCTGAAATCTGCTGAGCATCGCAGAAGTGTGATGGCTGTGCTTGCGACCCACCACATAACCACTGCACCAAGTGGATTCCACTGACCCGGAATCCCACAGGGGTTCCAATCCACAAGTTTCACAGTTCAGAACTACCACCTGCTCCATGTGGATAAAGATAGGCTTTCTACTCCTGTGACAGTCTCAAAACCCCACAGGGGCCGTTCTATGCTGTTCCTGTGAATCAGCATCAACTCCAGTGCAGTGATCTTTTTTGGGCGGCAGGGAAGCAGACGTTCAGGCCAGACCCAGAAGGGGATATGGAACAAGTAATATCATGCCTAACATCCGATGGATCGTGGTTGAAAACAGGAAATATCAGAGAGATTTTTTCCTTGTGTTTCATTGATTGTGCTAAGGTATTTTACAATGTGGATCAAACAAACTATGAGAAGAATGAGGACAGTAGGACACTTTATTGTCCTCATGCAGAATCTGTACATGGATCAAGAGACAGCTATGCAACCAGAGCAAGGGACTGCTACAGGGCTTAATAGCCAGAAAAGGTGTAGCAGGGTTGTATCCTTACACCATACTTATTCACTCTTCTCTGACTCAACAGCCAGAGAAGCCGGATTATAAGAAGAAGGTGAGAGGACTGAAAACTTGGAATGTGTAGGTGTTACACTCTTGCTTGCTGAAAGTGAGGAATGCTGGGGAGCAACTGCTGGTGAAGATCGGGGATTTCAGCCTTCATATGACTTACACCCCAGCGTCAAGGAAACCAAACCAGACCAGTAGGTAACATCATAAAAAAGAGAGAACATATTGAAACAGTCAAGAATGTTGCCTTGTTTGGGTCCACGGACAATACTCATGGACACAGCAGTCAAGAAATCAAAGGATATATTGCATGGCATAAATTCGAGGCACAACATCTCTTTAACGAGTTGAAGAATAAGATGCTATTTTGAGAACTAAATTGTGTCTGACCAATCCATGGAAATTTCCATTGCCTGCTATGTGTATGAAAGTTGGGCACTGAATAAGGAAGACCAAAGAAAACTTGGTGTATTTGAATTATGGTGGCAGGAAAAAAATATTGAAAGTGCCCAGGACTGACAGAGCACACAAATCAATGATGAGACTTTGTCTCTTGTACTTTCGTACTTATCAGGAAAGATAAGTCCCTGGAGAAAGATATCAGGCTTGCTAAAGTAGAGAGGTTAATGACAAAAATGGAAGGCCCTCAACCAGATGTATTGGCACTGAGGCTTTAACAATGGGCTCAAGTATAAGAACAGTTGTGAGGGCGATGTGGACTGGATAATGTTTCTCTCCATGGTGAACAGGGTGCATGTGAGTGGGAACCAATTGCTGTAAAAGCATAAGATTCCTGCTCCTTCTTTCAATATAGGAGAAAAAAATCACAAGGTTTTTCTGATGAACCAAAGGGGCTCTGAATAAAATTTCATTTTTAAATTGTAAAATAATTAACCAGAATTTGTTCTTGTGGGTAACACGAGTCTTTAAAGTTGCATTTCAAAAATGGGGTTCTCATGAGTTTAAAAACAATTGCTGCCTAGTGGACTCTTACTCAAGGTGACCATATATGTGTCAAAATAAAACTGCAGAACAAAGGATTTTAGTGGCTGGTTTTCTGGAAGCAAACCAACAGGGATATTTTCTAAGGCACCTCTGGATAGATTTGTATTTAAAGTTTAATCTTTTGTTCTCAATGATTTTATTAGGGGCTCTTACAACTCTTATTACACTCCATACATCATTGGGATCAATCATATTTGTACACAAGTTGCCATCTTCATTTCCAAATATTTTCTACTTGAGCCCTTGGTATAAACTCCTCTTTCCCCCTACTTTTTCTTTAATGAATCATTTACTGGGGGCTCATACAACTCCCATCATGTTCAATACATACCTCAATTGGATGCAGACCACATATGCACACTTATTGCCATTATCACTCTTGAAATATCCTCTCTCCAGCTTAGGGCCCCAGCATCAGCTTCCCATATTTCCCCTCCCTTCCCACTCCCAATCCCCCTCCTCAATGAGCCCTTAATAATTTACAAATTGTTATTACTTTTTCATATTGTACACTGTCTGATATGTCCCTTCACTCACTTCCCTGTTGTTCATTCCCCAGAGAGGAGATCCCTGCAATTGGTTCTCCCTTTCTACTTCACCCTCCTGGTAACACCACTCCCACCACTTGTCCTGAAGGGATCATCTATCCTGAATTCCCCATATTTCCGGCTCCAATGTACATCCCTGGTCTAGTTGGATTTGTCAGGTAAAATTGGGATCATGAAAGTGGGTGGGAGGAAGCATTTGAGAACTAGAGGAAAGCTGCATATTTCATTGTTATACTTAACTTTGACTGGCTCATCTCCTCCCTGCAACTCCTCTGTAAGGGGATGTCACTTCACCTGTTGATGGGCGTTGTAGCTCCAAACTGTACTCCCACTCATTTATAATGATATTAATTTTAATTCTTTGATGCCCGATACCAGATTCCTTCGACACCTTGTGGTCACCCAGGCTGGTGTGCTTCTTTCATCCATACTTTGTTGCTTCTGAGCTAGGTAGCCGCTTGTTTCCTTTCAAGCCTTTAAGACCCCAGACACTACAT
Source organism: Nesogale talazaci (assembly GCA_004026705.1). Lineage (NCBI taxonomy): Eukaryota > Metazoa > Chordata > Mammalia > Afrosoricida > Tenrecidae > Nesogale > Nesogale talazaci. Next base: position 208,003 of record PVJH01000635.1, read on the forward strand.
CTTTTGATAGCCAGGCACCATCAACTTTCTTCACCACATTTGTTTTCATTGATCATGTTGGGAAGGTGAGCATCATGCAATGCCAATTTAATAGAACAAAATGTTCTTGCACTGAGGAAGTACTTGAGTGGGAGTCCAACGCCCATCGGTTGTCCTAATACTAACACTGTAAGTATATGCACATTGATCTATTTCCCCATCATCATATGTAATATATTCATCTATATGTATGCCTGTATTTAGACCTCTATAAATACCTTTTACCCACCCCCCAGTTCTTTTCTCTATTTCCTTTTACTTTCCTCTTGTCCCACTATCATTCTCAGCCTCCATTGGGGTTTCAGTATTTTCTCTCTGTTACATTACTCTTGATCAATCCATATCAGACTTCTCACACTCACCTGGTCACTGATTTTGAATCACTTGTTGTTCCCCTATCCCTGTGCCGGTCAACACCACTTCCTTTCCCCCTCCTCCCCATACCCCATGCTCCCCTATTCCCTGGAACCATCAGTCCCATCATTTTTGCCTCCAGATAGTTCATCCAGCCTATCTTATGTAGATAGATCTGCAGAGATAACAATATGTACAAAAAAGGCCAGACATACTAAGATGAAGCAACTAAAGAAAATAAAACAATGATAACAACAAAAATCCCAATTATATATAGATATATAATAGCAAAATAAAAACCTGTAAATAGTTCAAGGTCTGTTCGTTGATCTCCAGAAGTATGCCCTGGTTGAGCCAGATGGGGTGCCACTCTGGCCATAAAGTATATCCTTGGCACTCCCTTGGGGAACTCCCTGCCCTGTTGCACACCCTTAAAGTTTTTCCATGGTGTAGTTGGGTCAGACGGGGTAGAATCTTGACCCTGTTTCCCCATTATTGTCCTTGAAGGGTCTTGGGTCAATGAGGAAGTCATATTTCATAGTGGGGCCAGCCCTCTGATCCTCTCTGTGCATAGGTTGTTCTAAGTGGAAATATCATCCTGAAGGCTCAGCGGGTCAAGATGCACTCCATTCTCTCTTCCTCCACCTACATTTGTTCTCATGCTGTGGTCAGGCATATCTCACTCCCCAAGCTGCAGCATAAGTGCCGACCTCCAAAGCAAACTCCCCTAGGGGGCGGGGTGGCTGCCACCAGAGTTGGGATTAGGGTTGTGCGTTCTGATTGTTTCCTGGCTCTAAGCTGTCACGCTGCATTCACACCCTGTAACACAGGGTTTAAGTTTGGTCCCTCTTTCCCTGTGGAGATATAAACATTATGTTCCCCTTGGGTGGCTTAGTACCCCATTCCCTCTCTACACATCAACATCTGCCCCTGTCCCCCTATCCCAGTTGGCTACCATGTGTAGCCTTGGATTTGGTCTGGCCCCTGCCATACTATCTGGGTCTTTCCCCAGAATTTTTGTATACAGTAGCTTTTTCCCGGTGCCCATTTAGCATTTTTTTCCTTAAGTTTACCTCAACGAAATTCTGTTGCACCGTCTTTTGTGCTTGACTTACTTCATTTACATAATTTCCTCCAGTTCTTCCCATGTGTTAATGTGCTTCATGTGTTCATCACTGCTTTTCAGTGATGTATAGCACTCCAATGACTGCATGTACCACAACTTTTTAATCCATTTGTCAGTTGATGAAAATTTGGGCTGCTTCCAACTCCTTGCAATTGTGATCTGTGCTGCAATGAACATTGGAACACAGATGTCTGGTCTTGGTTTGCTGCTTGCCTCTTCTGGGTATAGGATAGTTCAATTTCCATCTTTTTTAGTTATCACCAAATCAACTTCCAAAGTGGCTATACATACCTACAGGTCCACCAGCAGTGAATAAGAGTTCCTTTCCTCCAGGCCTTTCCAACACTTGGTGCTTTCTGATTTTTTTGAATTGGGCTATCCTTGTTAGGTGGTAGCTTGTTGTCATTTTGATTTGCATTACTCTTATGGCTAATATTCGGGAACATTTTCTCATATGTTTATTGGCCATTCAGATTTCTGCCTCTGGGAAACTTCTGTTCAGGTCCTTTGTCCATCTCCTGAGTGGGCAGTTAGTTTTGCTCTTTTTGGAAGCTATCATGGTATTGTAGATTTTAGTAATAAGCCCTTTATCTGATTTGTCATTACTAAGTATGTTTTCCCATTTTGTGGGATCTTATTACTCTCTTGGTAAACTCTTTCACTGTACACCAGTGTTTTATCATCCGTATATCACACTTGTCTATTTGTATCTCTTCTGTGTTTATATCCTTCCCTATTTCTGATAGCCTATGTAATCCCTGTGTCAAAGTTCTCAGGTTGGTCCCAATTCCCTCATTGATGGCCCTAAGAGTTTGGGGTTATACTTTGAGGCTTGTGATACACCTTGAGTTTATTCTAGTGCATGAAGGGTCTTGCTTCATTTTCCTACAAGTATATATCCATTTTTTTCTATCACCACTTGTCGAAAAGGTTATCTGCTTCTCATTTGATATTTTTTGGGCCATAACAAAGATCAGTTGTCTATATGCTGATGTTTTTATTTCTGTATTTTCTGTTCTTTTCCATTGGTCTGAGTATCTATCATTATGACAATCCCATATTGTTTTGACCACTGTGGCTGTATAGTATGTGCTAAAGTCAGGTAAAACAAGCCCTCCCACAGTGTCCTTCTTCTTGAGTTCTTTGCTAATTCTGGACTTCTTTCCTCTCCATATGAAGCAAGTAATCATTTTTTCCATTTCTTTGAAGAAAGATGAAGGTAATTGTATTGACATTGCTTTAAACTTATATAGTGCCTTGGCTGGAAGTGACAACTTTACTATATTGAGTCTTCCGATCCATGAGCATGGGATATTCTTCCATTTGTTGAATTCACTCTTGGTTTCTTGTAATACTGTGTTGTATTTTTTGTCATATATATCTTTTGCTCTTTTAGTCAGATATATCCCTAGATATTTCAATTTGTGCTTGGCTATTGTGAAGGGTACCTCTTTTTCTATTTCCTCTTCTGTGGTCTTATCCGATGTCTATAGCAGTGCTATGGACTTCTGATTGTTGATCTTGTATCCTGCCACTCTGCCATACTACTCTATTGTTTCCTGTATTCCCCTGTGGGGCTTTCGGGGTTTTCCATATATGAAATCATATCATCTGCAAATAATGATAATTTGACCTCTTTTTTCCCCAGGCGAATACCTTTGATGTTTTTGCTTGGCCTTATACTGTTAGCTAAAACCTCCAGTATAATGTTAAGTAAGAGTGGGGACAAGGGATGCCTTATGCCGTATCCTTTTTCAGTGAAATTGTGTATATCTTTTCTCCATTGACTATCATCTTGGCTGTTGGTTTTTTGTATATAGCTTGTTTTGTCTTGAAGAATTTCCTTCTATTCCTATCTTCTTGAGTGTCTTAAACAGGAATTGCTGTTGGGTATTGTCAAATGCTTTTTCCACATCTATTGATATTATCATGTGATTCTTACAGAATGTGGCCAATGATACTAAGGATGTTTCGTAGGTAGAACCACCACTGCAGCATGGGTATGAACCCCACTTGGTCATGGTGAATTATTTGTTTTATATATTTTTGTCTTCTATTGGCCAGTATTATATTAAGGATTTTTGCATCAATGTTCATTAGGGATATTGGTCTGAAGTTCTCAATTCTTGTGGGATCCTTGCCTGGTTTCAGTATCAATGTTATATATACTAGCGTCATAGAAGGAGTTTGCCATCTTTTACTATGCTTGGTGTTAGTTCTTCCTTGAATGCTTGGTATAATTTTCCTGTAAAGCCATCTGGTTCAGGAGACTTTTTTGTTGGTAAGCCCTTGACAACCTTGTCTATTTCTTCTATTGTGATGGTTCTATTGAGATTCTTGATGTCCATTGGGGGTAGTCTAGGGAGGGACTGTTTTTCCAAGAATTTGTCTGTCTTCCAAGTTGTTGAACTCATTGGACTACAGTCCTTTGTAGTACTGTGTAATTGTCCTTTGGATTTCATTAGGGTCAGTTGTGATGTCCCTTCTTTCATCCCTCATTCTTACTATTAAAATTTTCCCCCTCCTTTCTTTGGTTAAATCTGCCAGCAGTTTGTCAATTTTGTTAATACTTTCAAAGAACCAACTTTCAGCAGCATTAATTTTTTCCATTGTTTTCTTAATTTTCCTCTCCTGAATCTCAGCCCTGATTTTTATTCTTTCTTTTCTTTTGCTATTAGTGGGATTGTCCTGTGGACTCTGCTCTAGTCATAGTAAATTCTGTGCCACATAGCAGTTATGAGATGCTGTTCCTTTTTCAGGTGTGCATGTATTGCTATGAAACTTCCTCTAATAACTGCCTTTGCAGTATCCCATAAGTTTTGGCATATCATGGTTTCATTCTCATTGGTTTCTAGAAATTTCCTAGTTTCATCTTTGATCTGGGCCTGTATGCATTCCTTTTGCAATAGGGAGTTATCCTCCAGTTATTTGTTCTTGTTTTCATCTTCCTTTTGTTGATTTCCAACCTTATGGCACAATGATCTGAGAGAGAGATCTGAATGATATCAATGTGCTTCAATTTATGTGGATTTGCCTTATGCCCCAGCATATGGTCTATCTTCGAATATGTACCATGTGGGTGTGAAAAGGATGTGAATTTTTTGTATTTAGATGAAAAGCTCTGTAGATGTCTATCAAGTCAGATTGTCTAATTGTAATGTTTAGATCTCTAGCCTCCTTGTTGAGTTTCTTTCTCTGTGATCTGTCTTTCTCGGAGAGTGGTGTGTTGAAGTCAGCCACTATATTTACTGAGACTGCGATCTGATTTCTTTTTTCATCTTTTGGAGTGTTTTGTTTACATATTCAGTGGATCTCTCATTTGGGGAATATATGTTATAATGTTAAGTGGTTCATTGTCTACCCTTCCCTTGAGCATTATATATTGTCCCTCTTTATCTCTTTTTATGGGTTGCACTTTGAAGGCAATTTTATCCAGGATTAGGACTGAAATTCCTGCTTTTTTTTGAATTTTTGTTTGCTTGTTATACTGTTCTCCAAGCTGATTATCACCCTATTTTTGTTTGTAGTCTTGAGATGGGTCTTCTGTAAGCAGTCAAATGATGGGTTGTGTTTTCTAAGCCAGTCTACTGGCCCTAGTCTTTTAATTCCTAAGTTCAGTCCATTGATATTTAGGGTTGTTATCTCCAACTATGGAATATGTAATGTCACATTATACCTTTTGGTTGGGTGCTTCCTTACCTCCCTTTCTTTCAGTGTGTTGTGCATGTGTGTGTAAGGATAGATCATTCTTGATTTCTTTCCACCCTTAAGCTATTCCTATCTTCAGGACTGTTTTCTCTTTGCTGCCTTCTGAGTGAGATTTTTCTATGTGACATTCTCTTATTTATGCTTGATGAGTGCTGTTTTTGTCCATACTGTGTAAACAAGGGTCTTTTGTGGGATGGGTTTCTTCTAACATATTCTTTGATTTTTTTCCTTGTCTGGAAAAACTCTTAATTCTCCATCTATCTTGATAGATAATTTGGTTGGGTAGAGTATTTTTGGGTTTGTGTTATTTTCCTTCAATTTTTGGAAGATATTACTCCACTCTCTCCTTTTCTTCATAGTGTGTGATGATAGGTCTGAGCATGTTCTTATTTGTTAACCTTTATATGTGATTGCTTTTCCCCTCTAGCTATTCTCATTATTTTCTCCTTTTCCTCAAAGTTGGATAGTTTAACTGTTATGTGTCTTGGTGACTTCTTCTTGGGACTCATTATAGCTGGTGTTCTTTCAGTATCCCGAATAGTTACCTGGTTTTCTTTCATTAAGCTAGGGAAGTTATCCTCTAGGAATTCTCTGACTATTGTCGCAGATGACTTCTTTGTTGTGTCTTCCCCTGGCAGACCAATAATTCTGATGTTATTCCTCCTTATAGATCAGACATAGATTTTATCTTTTCTTCAGTTTCTCTGATAATCTTATTAGATTTTTGTTCACATATGTTAAATTCCACTTGGCCATCCTCTACAACACCAATGCATTTGTCTGCTTCCTCCAATCAATTCTTGAAGTCAGTGAATCTGCTTTTGGTTTTGTTTTCTTGCCCCTAAGTTCTTGTATTTCCCTTTGATGTGTGGACTTTATATCATCTATCAATTCATCCCTTTTCTGTATTGTTTCCCTCATATCACATATGACTCCAAACATCATCCTGAGAATTTCTTTCAATGTTTGCTTTCAATTTCTGTCACTATTTGCTTCTACTATGTATGTCATTAGGTTCAGGATATCTTCTGCTGTTACCTTTTGTTTCTCCTGTTTTTTCATTAAAGTTCTTGGGGCTGATTGCTGTTTGCATTGTGTTGTTTTCGAGAAACCAGGTTCCATTTTCCAGGGACTTGAAGAGCACTGGTTCACTCTGGAGACTTAAAGGTATGTGTCTTCGAACTTCCTGTGACTAATATTACTATGGAATTTGTCTAGCATCTTATCCTCCTGCTATTTCACTCTTACCCTAGTGAACCAGTATTCTGTTATCTGGAGGTCAAGTTGGGTGGTCCCCTCAGGTACCACTGATTGGATTGCTTTGGACCCACAAGTATGTTGCTGCACTGCACTGTCTCACCAGGAGCTGGGATGGTGCAGCACACAGCAGCTTGGGGCATTGCAGGTGGTGTCTGGGGGTGCCCACTATAAGGGGATCACCACAAAAGGCTAATGGGCTACGCACTCCTGAATAGAACACCATGGACTGTGGACAGAACTGCCCTGATCAAGCAGATCACTGCAGAGGCTGAGCAGTGGTTCCTGCAGCACAGTGAAACTGGCCAGCACCATCAGAATTGCCTCTGGCCAAGCGAGGCACAAGGCAGATGGGAGGAACATTCCTCAGTCAGATAGACCCCCAGAGGACATGTAAGAGGTCTCCCCAAACACACCAGTGAGAATTTCCCTGTAAGAAATTAGTCAGAAAATATCCAGGTAGAGTGGATGGGTTTCTTCAGCCTTGGGTTACTCTGCACAGGGTGGTGCTCTCCCAGCTGGGTGTAGCAGGCATAATTGCCCTAGGCTAAGGGGAATGGTCTCACCTGTGAGCCAAACTGGAAAAGACCTGGAGTTAACACCAAGAAACCAGGTTGGCTGAAACTGCGGGGTGGGTGGGGGGCGAGATAGAGAGAAGAGAGTGAACCCAAAGCAGCCACAACGCCAAGTCCCAAACAATGAGTGTGGAGCCACATGGGTCCAATCTCTGTCCTGCACTGACAGCAAGCCAAACTCCCCCAGCCCTCAAACCCCCAAGAATCTGTGCCCACTTATCTTTAGGATGATGCGCCAGCGATCCAGCACTGCAGAATTTCTCTCTCAAACACTTTCCCTGGACTGATCTCCTGCCGATTCCCTCTGGTGTCACACAATCACCATCTTCCGGTAAGTTCAAAGTCTAATCTTTCAAACAACTATACTACCCTGGAACTCCTTAAAGATTAAAATTGCTGTGGCTACTAGGCGTCTTTGAGTTGACTCCTGCTCCCGGGGACACCATGTACATCAGAACTAAGCACAGCCTGCCCCTGCACCCTCCCCACAACTGTTCTCAATTTTAAGCCATTGTTGCATCCACTATGACATTCTGTCTCTTCAGGGCCTTCCTCTTTTTCATTGCCCTCCACTTTGTCAAGCATGATGTCCTTCTTTAGGGATGGGTATCTTCAGATAGCATGCCCAAAGCACTAAAGGCCAGTCTCACCATCCTTGCCTCTCAGAAACATATGGCTGCACTTCTAAAACCGATCTGCTTCTTGTTTTGAAAGCCAATGTACTTTCAGTATACTTTGTCAAGACCAGTTTGAGTGCATCATGTTTTCTTCAGTTTTTATAATCAATGTCCACCCTTCACATAGACATGAAGCAATTGAAAATACCATGTTTGGATCAGATACACCTTAGTTCTTCAAGTAGCATCCTTATTTTTTCAATATTTTCAAAAGTCTTGTGCAGCTGGGAGGCAGTCATGTGCTCATATTAATTTTATGATTGAAAGGTAGGGGTGGAGTCTAGCCTGTGAATCTGGAGATAGCCATTGAGTAGCCGATGAGGCCTCTGTGTGGGCATGGCTTTCTCCTGAGACATCTGGGAAATCTCGTGATTTCTCCCTCGTAAAGATGAGAAGCTATCTTCCCCAGCTGTTGGGAGTTAGTTTCAGAGATGATGAATCACAGAAAAGACAAGATGCAGTCTCTGAGAAGCTGGAGGTCATATGGCTTTGCCCTGATGGAGGCAGATCTCTGAAGCTGGAGCGGCATGTTGTTGATGGACCCTGAGCCCCAGAAGTGAGGAGCAACGACGGGGAGACCCCTGCCAGTGCCGGGATTCTGCGCCCACTGACCTGTGACTTCTTGAGACGGAAGGAGAGTTTATAGACTGATTTCGGGCATATGGATTAATATCGGACTTATGACTTTGAACTGGACTGGGCTGGGATGCCTTCTCAGTGTCACATTCCTTTTGTATATAAACCCTTTCCTTACAGCGATCTGCGTGTCCTTGAATTTGTTCCTCTAGTCTACCTGTACTAACACTAGCTGATATAGCCAGTTCAATATTGGTCATTTGATCTCTTGCCTTCTGCTCCTATGAGCCTTGATTGTGAATCCAAACAAGATTAAATCATTTACTCGTTTTTTCATTTATCGTGATGTTACTGTTTGACCTGGAGTTGAATCAGGCAGGCCCCTGAACCAGGCAGTCTAGTCCACCCTCCCCGGCCTAGGCAGCCTCTTGTACCCCTTTGCACCAGCCTCACAAGAAGATGCACAACCTGGTGAACTTTGAGGTTAGCTCCCCAAAGAACATAGCCCCTTCACAGAGCTCATCTCTCAGGGTCAGATCTGTACAGCCTCTTCCTCAGTGTTTCAGGAGGCGGATTTTTGAAAGACAAGATCTACTCATAGACCGTATCCTGACTCAGACTCTGCAACAGCAACATCAGAAAGCTTCCTTCCCCTTATCAGTACATAGGTCCTTGCCTCAAGCCCTCTATATGTCCCACTGCCTCACTGACAGATGTGGCTTCCCTGGCCTAACCTCAGAACCACCCAGGAGTTCAAGATGTTCCTGTCCCTTTCTCTGCTGTCCTTTCCCTTCCCCAAAGTCCTTCCCTACCTCCAATAAAGCGTATTTACCTTTCATTCCTAACTAAGCTCTCTATCTCCTCTGCCACTCTGTTTCAACTTCTCAGTTGCCTATTGACCCAGCTGTGAGATTCTAGTTTTCTTTATCTTCAGTTGCAATCCATACTGAAAGCAGCAGTATGCAATCATCCTTGGCAAGTGATTCAAGTCCTCCTCGCTTTCAGGAAGCAATATCACCAGGCCTATTTTTTACGGCAACCCTCAATGGACTGGCACTTACAGTCTCATCTACAACTAATTATACCGCCCAAGGACACCTCTAAGAATTAAATCATAGAAAAATACTTTAAAAGCAGAGATAAATAATAGAAGTCTTAAAGCCAGCACTAAGTAAGAGAGAGACTGTCTAACACCCCTATTTCTCAATATATAGAATGCTGTTGTAGTCTGCCTTTATGGATGTAAGAGTTCAGTGCTCTCTCACTCCCGTCATCATTCTCTGTCTGTCCTAAAAACTCTAGTGATCACAATCGAATGAAAATGTCTTCTGACAAAGTTTCCTTTATTTTGGAAGCACATGCTGCTGCCCAGTTGATTGCGTCTGAAATGCAATTAAACTATAGATAATTTTCTACAAAAGATAGAGGAAGCAGCATTCCTCACTCCACATGCCACATACAGGATTTAGGGAAAATACCTCCATTGCCCACACCTGGCCTAGGCATTCACAGGAGTTTCTTCCTTTTATCTTGATAGTTGAACAAATTCAGATACCATTTTCCTACAGTTTATAAAGAGTCACTATAAGTTAGTATGGATTCAACGGCAGTGGGTATAGTCCCCCCCCCCACCTTTGGTTTACATGAGTGTACAGAATAAAAACAGGAAGAAAAGGTGAAATAAAGACAGAATGAAATAAGGTAAAAAAACAGGGAAACACAAATCTGGAAATGAAGAGTCCCCAAGAAACTGTAGTTAAATGCTTTTAATAAGTTTTACATCTGGTGGGGGAATAGGCAGGAAAGAAGCCCTTGGTAGGTGATGGATCCTGAGGGATCATTGGGTTGATGAAGCTATCATTCATGGCTCCAGCTTGGGAGCCCTCGCCCATCTCCTGCTCTGACAAGCTGCTCCTTAGATCAGCAAAGTTTCCTCTTGGAAAAGGTGCTTTTTTAAATGTAGACTCTCTGTCGTCTAGTGCCTCAACCTCTGGGAGAACAAAGGACTTGTTAAAAGGTTGTGCAGGAACAGTAACTGCTAATAAGCTGAAACTCAGTAGAAATACATACTTAACCTGCACGGAAAGTATCACACTTCCCTAAACGGTCCAGAAAAGATGCCCAAAGGAGGAGTGAGGAAGATTGACTACTTCTAAAACTCAGTGCTAACAATGCTAACAACATTCTTATTGATGAATTCTCTGGAGAGACACTGTGAGGAAAGCTGCTTTGGTCCCCCAACTCACTCCATACACTACAAAATGAAATGTGTCCTCCTCGTGGTTTTCTATTTATTTATTTTTTAAAATAATTTTATTGAGGGTTCTTATAGCTGTTACCACAATCCATACATATATCCATTGTGTCAAGCACATTTGTTCATATATTGCCATCATCATGTTCAAAACATTTTCTTTCTATTTGAGCATTGGTATCAGATCCTCACTTTTTTCCATCTCCTACTCCCTTACTCATGAAGCCTTGATAATTTATAAATTATATTTTTTCATGTCTTATACCATCTATTGTCTCCCTTCAAATATTTTTTCTGTAAGTGCCCTTGATTAAGCCCCAGAAGGCAGAGTTGTTCCCCTGGGAGGGGGTTATGTATGGATCATAGTGATTGGTTTCCTCTTTCTCCCCCCCATCTTCCCCTTACCGTCTTGCTATCACCACTCTCATTATTGGTTCTGAGGCTTTCATTTGTCCTGGATTCTTTATGTTCTGAGCTCTTATCTACACCAGTGTACATACGCTCATCTAGCCAAATTTGTAAGGTAGAATTGGTGTCATGATAGTGGGGGGAGAAGGGAAGCATTAAAGAACAGAGGAAAATTACATGTTTCATCAGTGCTATACTGAACTCTGCTTGGTTAATCTGTTTCTTGGGACCCTTCTGTAAGGGAATGTCCAATTGTCTAAAGATGGGCTTTGGGTCTCCACTTCACCTTCCCCCTCATTCTTATCAATATGACTTTTGTTTGGGATATTTGATGCCTGATACCTGGCCTCATCGACACTTTATGATCACACAGGCTGTGTGCTTCTTCCATGTGGGCTTTGTTGCTTCTAACCTAGATGGCCGCTTGTTTACTTTCAATCTTTTAAGAGCCCAGACACTGTATCTTTTGATAGTCTGGTACCATTAGCTTTCTTCACCACATTTGCTAAGGTACCCATTTTGTCTTCAGCGATCATGTCAGGGAAGTTCGGCATCACAAAATACCAGGTTATTACTACAAAGTGTTCTGCCTTGAGGGAGAACTTGAGTGGAGGCCCAACAATCAACAGATAAACATATGTACACAGATCTATTTCCCTATCATTATATATAAATGTATTTAAATATGTAGATGCCTATATTTAGACCTCTACAAATGTCCTTTGCTTTCTAGATTTTTCCTCTATTTCCTTTTACTCTCCCTTTGCCCCCCTATTAGGTTCAGCCTTCCTTCAAGTTTTGGTGATTCCTCTCAACTATATTGCCCCAGATTAAACAGGGGCCCCCTATGCAGGCATCCTATGCCCAACTCATCATCAATTTTAGATCACTTGGTGTTTCCTTGTCTCTGGGTTTGTTGGCATCCCCCGTCTCTTCCCCCTCTCCTAAGTCCTCTAGAACCATTGCTTTCTCTCTGGATTGTTTATCTGACATATCTTATCTAGATAGACATGCAACAACAACAATAAGCACAAAAACAAGGCAGAGTAAAACAAAGCAGTGAAAGAAAACCAAAACACCAAACAATAACAAAGCCCAATGACAAAAAGAAAAGCCTATAAACAATGTCAGGTCTGTCTGTTGACTATTAGTGGAGTTTGATGGGGTGTCGCGCCCTGGCCCTACAGTCTATTTTTGGTATTCCTCTGGGACTTGACTGTTTTTCTCCCTTTGTTGCTCTGTTGCATGTCCTCAGTGTTTCACCCGTGTGGTGGAGTCACTTCAGGCACAATTCCTGCACTTTGTCTCCAGTGTTATCCCTGGTAATGCTAAGGGTCAGTGAGGGGCGTCCCTATGGTCTATCTGTGCACTGAATGCTCCAAGCTGATATTGTCCTAGGGGCTTGGTTGTCGAGGACAGGTTCCCCTCTTTCTCCTTCCCTCTTCCTTTGCTTCTGATAAGAAGCACTGCACTCCCTGAACTGTAGCTTCAGTGCTGTCCTCCGAAATGAATTCTTCCGGGGAGGTGGATTGGGTGTCTCCACATAGTTGGGTTTGGGGTTCTCCTGACAGACTTCTCTGTTGGTTCCCAGCTTCATACAGAAATGTTGCATTCACATCTTCGTGCATCAGGTTGAAATATGGCCCCTCTCTTCTCCTGTGGAGATATAAACAATAACCTTCACTTGGGTAAGTTAGTGCCCTGTTCTCCCACTCCCCCTTTTTCCTCCCCTTTGAGTTGGCTGCTTATGTATCCCTGGTTTGTGTTTGGTCCCTGCCATAGTACCTGGACCTCACCCCAAGAATGTATGTATGTAGTAGCTTTTTCCCTATATGCCTTTTGCATTTTTAAGCTTATCTCAGCAGATTCATGTTGTACATGTCCTTTTGTACTTGGTTTACTATGCTTAGCATAATTTCCTTCAATTCTTCCAATGCAGAGATGTGCTTCATTCCTTTTTCACTGCCTTTTAGGAATACATGGTTTTCCATTGTACATATGTGCCACAGTATTTTAATCCGTTCATTCATTGATGGAAATTTGGGTTGTTTCCAACTCCTTGAGATTGTGAACTGTGTCATAATGAAACTTGGAGCACAGATGTCTGGCTGTGGTTTGTTTCTTGCCTCTTCTGCGTATCTACCCAGTAGGAGGATTTCTGCGTAATATGGTAGCTCGACTTCCTTCAGTTTCAGAGTTCCCCAAATCAACTCCTGTAATGATTGTACTTATCTGCAGGTCTACCACCAGAGAATTCCAATCTCACCACTGCCCCTCTAACACTTGTTACTTTCTGATATTTTGAATTGGGCTATACTTGAGAGTGTTAGTTGGCATCACATACTTGTTTTAAGTTTGCATTTCTCTTATGGCTAATGATCAGGAACATTTTCTCATATGCTTATTAGCCATTTGAATTTCTGCCCTTGAGAAACCTCTCTGCATGTTCTTTGCCCACTTCTTCACTGCAATTGTTTTTTTTCTTACTATAAGTTAGCAGAGTACAGTAATTTTAGTAATAAGGCCTTTGTCTGATGTGTCTTTACTAAAGGTGTTTTCCTAGTCTCTGGCCTCTCTTATTACTCTCTTGGTGAACTCTTTCAATGTACACAGGTGTTTTATCTTCAGTATATATGAATTATCAATTTGTGCCTCCTCTGTGTTTGGTCATTCCCTATTTCTAATAACCTATGTATTCCCTGAGACAAAGCTCTCAGGTTTGTCCCAATTCCCTAATTGATGCCCTAGTAGTTTTATCTCAAGGTCTGTGATTCACCTTGAGTTTATTCTTGTACATGGAGTGAGTGTCAGGGTTTTGCTTAATTTTTGTAGGTAGATGTCCATTTTTTCCTAGCATCAGCCTTTGAAGAGGGCATCTGCTTTCCATTTGATATTTTGGGGGCCCTTTTGAAGATTAGTTGTGTGCATGCTGATGATTTTATTTCTCAGTTTTCAGTTCTTTTCCATTGATCTGAGTATCTGTTATTATACCAATACCACATAGTTTTGATTATATAATAGGTTATATTATATAATAGGTTATATAATAGGTATTAATGTCAGGTAAATAAAGATACTCCACTTTATCCCTTTTCTTGAGAAGTTATTTGCTAATTCTGGGCTTTTTTTGCTCTCCGTATGAAGTTGGTAACCAGTTTTTCTGATTCTTTGAAGAAGGATGATGGTATTTTTATGAAGATAGCATTGAACTTATATAATGCCATTGACCTAACATCTTCAAAATATTGAGTCTTCAACATTCATGACCATAGGATATTATTCTTCAATTTGTTGAAGTAATTCTTGGTTTCTTATAATAGTGTTCTGTAGTTTTCTTTGTATGAAACTTTTGGTTTTATTTAGTCAAGTATATCCCTAGATATTTTAATTTGTGTTTGACTATTTTCAACGGAATAACCATTTTGCTCCATTCTTCCCTATTTTTGGCCAATGTGTATTGTAGTCCAATAGCTTTCTCTCTGTTGATCTTGTAACCTGCCACTCTGTTGTACTTCTCGATTGTTTCCAGCATTCCCCTGGTGGAGTTTTTGGTACTTTCCATATATAAAATCATATCATTTGTGTCTAACACTAGTTTCACCTCTTCTTTCCCCAGGTGAATATCTTTGATATTTTTTCTTTGCCTTCTATTGTTAGCCAGGACCTCCAGTATGATGTTCAATAGGAGTGGGCACAACAGACATTCTTGTCAGAGGAGTTGTTTCTATCTTTTCTTCATTTACTACCACATTGTTGGTTTTTCATATGTAGCTTGTATTATTTTGAGGAATTCCCCTTCCATTCCTATCTTCTTGAGTCTATTAAATAGAATTGGGTATAGCATGTTGTTGACTGCTTTTTCCGCATCTGTTGATGTTATCATGTGGTTCTTAGAACTTTCCATGTCAAGATGGCATAAAATACTTATGGTCTTCCATATGGTGAACCCAAACTCCATCCCCGGTATGAATCCCACTTGGTCATGGTGAATTTTTTGCTTTGTTGATCAGTATTATAAAATGATTTTCTTTATCAATGATCATTAAGAATATTAGTCTGTAGTTCTTGATTTTTATTTGATCCTTGCCCGCTTTAGGTATCAGGGATACACTAGCACCATAGAAAGAGCTCAGGAGTTTGCCCTCTTTCCCCCAAGTTCTAGAAATATAGGTGTGTTAGTCCAGGGAAACTAGAGAAACAAATCCATAGACATGCATATGGACATAAGGGAATGGTTTATATACAAGAGGAATGGAACTTTGAGAAAGCATCCTGACCCAGTCCAGTTCAAAGTCATAAGTCCAATATTATCCCATATGCCCGATACCAGTCTATAAAGGCTCCTTCTCACTCACGAAATCACAGGCCAGTGGATGCAGAGTCCCGGCGCAGGAAGGAATCTCCCCATGGCTCCTTGCTTCCAGGGCTCAGGGTCCATCAACAGCATCCAGTGGTGGTAGAAGCCACTCAGCGCTGGCAGAGGTCTCCACATGGCTTCTCCAGTTTTAGAGATCGGCGCCCATCAGGGCAAGGCCATGCGGCTTCTCTTCTATCTTGCCCAGGTCCTCGAACGCTGCCATCTTGTCTTCTCCCTAATTCATTGTCTCTGAGACTAACTCCCAACACTGCAGAGATAGCTTCTCATCTCCACAAGGGAAATATCACGATATTTCCCAGAAGTCTCAGGAGAAAGTCATACCCAAAGGGAGGTCTCCTTGACTACTCAATGGCTATCTCCAGATTAACAGGCTAGACTCCACCCCTACATCTCAATCATGAAATTAACATTAGCACATGACCACCACAAGAGGATTGGTGTCAATTCTTCCCTGTATGCTTGGTAGACTTCTCCTGTGAAGTCACCTGGTGAAGGGGACATTTTTGTTGGTCATTCCTTGATAACATTGTCTATTTCTCATATTGCTTTGGTCAACTGAGAGGCAGTGGTGCAGTAGTGTAATGGCTGGTGCCAGTCCAGTTTCTGCAGGTGCAGGAGAATTAACTGACTCTTGCAGGAATTAACCATCAACCATCAGACTCAGAACCTCTACTCTGTGCCCAGATCTCTGAACTGGATCTGAACCAATCTCCTTGCAGATCCCAGCATCAGCTGCCTATCTGGTCACCATCTTTCCTTGCCAACCCTCCTCATGATTACTTGTGGATTGGGCCACTGTAGTACACAGATAGGATGGTCATTGACTGATTTTCAAAAATAGATTGTTAGATCTTTCTTCTTGGCACTGCCAAGCCTGTTTAGCATGCATAATTTTCAAATTGCAAGCCTTCATTAATAGATGAGTAATGGCTATATAGTAAGAAGATTGGCTAGGAATGGACCTCTGGCCTTTTGCACAGTCGCCGTGAAATTTACCATTAAGCCTGTTGTCTTCAAGTTGATCCTGACTGAAAGTGACCACGTGGAACAGAATAAAAGGGCACCATTGAGTTCCCAAGCTTGTGCTCTTCATGGAAGGATACTGTCACCTTTATCTCACATGGAATTGCAGGTGAGTCCAAATTAACAACCGTTGGGGTAGCAGACCAGTCCTTTCTTGCTTCAAGAAAGTTGGGAACGTTTTGAGCAAACCCAGACCACCTTTCACTTTAATGAGTTGCTCATAAATATAAAATTACATATATTTACAGAGGTACAAACGTATTTAACATAAACTACCTCCATACTGTGGCATGCATTAATATAGAATTCACTTTTCAGATCATTCGTCTATTGAACATTTAGGTTGTTTCCACCTTTTGGAGATGGTAGTTAACATGGTAATAAGCAACTGTAATTACTTGTTTGTGTTCTCTGCTTTAAAGCCTGTGGAGTATTTCCTCAGGAGTGGTGTTGTTAGATGATAAGTTGATTGTATGTCTAGAATTTTCAGGAACCAGCAGACTTTTCCACAATGGTTGTACCAGTCTACATTTCTTACAATGAATGAAAGCTTATATTTCTCCACATCTTCACCCACACCTCTCTTCTATTTTTGAGATCATAGCCATCTTAGTGGGAGTCAAGTGATGCATCACTGTCATTTTGATTTGCATTTCGTTAAGGATTAATGATACTAAGAATTTTTCATGTGCTTGTTAACTATGAGAATTTCATGTGTGTATGTCTGTGTGTGTGAGTGAGAAATGGCTGTTCAAGTCCGCTACTCCTTTGTTGCATTATATTTTTGTTTTTAAGTTGTAAGAGTTCTTTATATATTCAGGAATTTAAATCCATTTATGATTTATAATCTCCAAATACTTTTTATTAATTTGTAGACTGTATCTTCACTTTGTTGACACATTGTTTTGATGAACAAAAGTTTGGGTGTCTTGATGAAGTCTCAGTTTTCTGTCTTTTGTTCCTCATTTTCAGAAATACTAATAAAATAGAACAAATCATAATATGCAGTAAAGTATGAAAGATGTTTTTCAGATATCTCAAGATTTAATTTCCACCAGAATTAGAGTCAATTATGAATTTGTCTGTTCATTTATGGAGTGCCAATAGCTGAAACAGTCTATTGGCAAAACAATATAATTATTTCCATTTTGATTTTAAAATTGCCAATGTTTTCACTGTTTGGTAAAGATTTATAAAATCATGAAACTGTCAAGTGTCAACTACTTCCTTTACTCTTTTCTACTTTTCTTTGAACTGCAAAGGATAGTCCATATTTATTCTGAAAAGGTTCACTTCCTGTCTTAAGCAGATTAACTCTTGTCATCTGGAAATGGAATTGGTTGAGCAGCAATATCAAAATAGATTAAAATACCATTCACTGTCTCTTCTTCATCAAAGTCTTCACTTTATTACTGCATTTTCTCCTCCATTATTTTTTTCATCCTGTTCGTGTTGACGCTTATTAACATTTCCTTTTCTTCCCAGTTGTCAATGCTTGTATAAAATGATTCATTTTTGTCTTTCATCCCGGTGTCATCTGAATCTTGTGTTGCTTTTAGTGCTGATGCTTTAAGCTCGCTTCCACTCTACACAACTTTCACAAACTAGATGCAATATTGAAGGCATTATATATTTAAAAATAGATCCAGACACTGCTGCAATTGCCTCCTTTTGTACTTTTAAAAATATTGTCATATTTGTTGAACTTCATGGAGTTGTTGACCTTTAATGTTGCTGTGGGTTTTTCACTTCAATTTTCTTTTAAAACGCAGAAAACAATATTGAACAGTTTCTGGAATTGCAACAATAATATAAATAGCTTCAAGTTTCTCCAAACCCTTGTAGTGACAGAAAAATATGCTTAGTTATCTATTCAGTAGCTTTTAATAAATAAATTTTGATGCATTTATTAAAATCTAATATAAAATACTTTTTATATTATTTAAATTGTTACCTAATAAGTGAATTTTAATACACCCACGATGTCTGAAAAATTTCAACATACACCATAATGACTGGATGGCAGCACTATTGTAATATGATTTATTCTCTTGATTTGTCCTGTAGTTTAAAACTATATACAATCGGGTAGGGCATGCTTCAACTTAGGTCAAGCATTTGAAATTCAGAACAAAATTTTCTTAGACACTAAAATTTGCACTTACCAAAGAAAACTATATCATCACAGTTTCCAGTTTCACGGTTTAATTCTAGCCAGCAAATAATAAATTCATTAGATGCATAGGATAAGAAAATTGAATGAACTCAAGTTCTTTTTCATTTTACAATCACCAAGTTTTCATTTGTTTTCATATCTACAGCTAAAGTGCCATGACTTGTCTGTCAGTTTGCCCTACTGTGGTGACTTGTATGTTGCTATGATGCTGGAAACTATGTCACTGGCATGTCTAAAAACAGCAAATTCACCCAGAGTGAACAGGTGTCAGCAGACCTTCCAGATGAGCAACAGACACAAAGAAGGAATTGGCTACCCACGTCTACTGAAGCAGCCACAAAACCTTATGACTTAGCATGAAAACATGTTAGCTACTGAAGGTCTAATGAATTGAAGCAGAATATTGTCAGGGATAGTCCCAGAGGATGGCCTCCTTAAATTAGAACCCAAACCCAAGCTCATTGCTAGTTACTCTATGCTGATTCATAATAGCCTCAAGGACAGAGCAGAACTGCCCTGGTCAGTTTCCAAGCCTATAACTCTTTATAAGAGTAGAAAGTCCAGTCTTTCTCAGGTGGAGTGCCTGACCTTGCTAATCTACGCCGAAGTTGCTATCCTTATGCCACCAGGACTGTGGGGGAAGGCAATCAAACTATGACTGAGGGAGAGCTGTTTTCTCAAAGTAGAGGAGACCATGGTGATAAAGCCAGTATAAGTAAAGGCTTAGGGCATGTAATTTGCTGATGAAATACAACTCAAAATGAGAAGAAACAGGTTCAAAAGTCTACTGATAATTACAACTTGCAATGTATGACATTTAAAACTAGAAAACCTGGAAGCTGTCAAAAATGAAATGGAATGCATAGCTATCCATTAGACTAAGTGTTGGTGATATAAAATACCCTGATTCGGGCCATTTTAAATTAGAAAAATCATATGACTTACTATGGTTGGAATGGCACAATGAAGATGAATGGCATTACATTCATTGTCAAAGAGAACACCTCCAAATCTATTTTGAAATACAATTCTGTCTGGGATATAATTATATCTTTTCAACTCCAAGGAACTCCAATCAATCCAAAAATTATTCAAATTTATGCACTAACCGCCAAAACTAGTAAAGAAAAAAATGAAGAATTCTACAAATGTCTGCAGTTTGAAATTGAGCAAACATGCAATCAGATAAATTTATAAGTATTGGCACTTGGAAAGCAAAAGCTAGAAACAAAGAAGAGAGAACAGTAATCAAAAAGTGTGGTCTTATGGTGACAGAAATGACATATGGTAATAGAAATGAAGCTGGATGTTGTATGAACAAATTTTGCATTAACAATGACTTGTTCATAGTAAATATAGTTTTGCAACAACACAAAAGGTGACCGTACACATGAACTTCATCAGATTGAATACACAGAAATAAAATTGACCACATTTTAGGGAAGAGAAAATAGAGAAACTCAATATCAGCAACTAAAACCAAGCCAGAGACTCACTGTGGAATCAGGTAATCAGTAGCTCCTACCTAAGTTTGGGCTGAAGCTGAAGAAAATTAACCAAGTCCACCAGAGTCAAAATACAACCTTGAGTCTATCTTATCTGAATCTAGAACATCTCAATAACAGATTTGAACCATTGAACACTAATTACAGAAGACCTGGTGAGTAGTGAGATGACATCAAGACTATCATTCACGAGGAAAGCAAAATGTCATCAAAAATGACAGAAAGGCAAGAAAAGATCACAGCTGTTGTCAGAAGGGACTCTGAAAGTTCCCTTAATGGTAGAGTTGCTAAGTGACATGAAAGAAATGATGAAGCCAAGTAGTCGTATAGACAATTCCAAAGGCAGTTTGAAATTACAAATGTTATAATGAAATCTGCACCAAACTAGAATTAGACAACCAAAAGGGTAGTATGTGTTCAGCATACCTGAAACTGAAAGAATTGAAGGGAAAAAAAATCAAGTTCTCAGTTACAACCTTGAAAGATTCTATGGGCAAAATATTCTGGTACTGTCAACAGATTCAAGACTCCACAAACTGCTGAGAGAGCAAGCTTTTTGTACAGAAAAAGGGCTGCAAAACAATTGTGTATATGTATCTGTGTATAAATGTATGTGTATATTATATGTATGTAATATATATAGATATATTTTTCTCCCTTTGCATGCCACACTTTCTGCCCTACTTCTGGAACACCAAAAGCTGACTGACTGATGACTCAAGTGGACAGATGTGAGGGGAATTTTGCATAATATTTAGATAGTTAGTGTTTCCAGTGACTTCAACATGAAGTCTGAACATCTTTTATAAAACAGTTTTCTATACCCTAACATGTCTGCCCCCATGACCCTGTCATTCCTACATCTCACCAGAGAATTTCTTTGTTCTGGGGATGTAAGTTAGGCATGTCTCTTATTTTCTAAAGACTTGCATTTGGGGATTTTGTTATGCCACCTACTGGGCCCAAGCAGGGAATTCGGGGCTGAAGATTTGACCCTTATGAGGGAAGCAATGTGTAATGTCTCCAAGGATCCTGTTTCTTCATTCAACCTGAGAATGGAATGAAACTCTACAATTACCTTGTCAACCAAGATAACATAAGCACAAACCCCAAAAGCCAGACCACTTTTCCACACTGTATTTATATAAAGTCCAATTGTTCTGCATTAGACAGTTATCTGTGTTGTTACTCTAATAGTATGGCACTACATTTTTGCAATTAAAATTTTTTAAGTGTAATTTTGCATTCAATAAAATGCCCAGATCTTGAATGTTAGAAAGACAAGAAGATTTTTTTCTTTTCTTTTTAAAATAGGATTCATTGAAGTATACCTATTTCCATCAAGCATTACCCAATGCATAGTGAACTGTGCCATAGAGTAGATGTGGCCCTCAGTGTACAACAGTCCCATAGGGTGTTCAAGTCCATTCTGACTTGCTGGCACTAGCATTGGTGAGTGAACGGGTCATCTTGATGACAGTCAGCTACTGCTTCTTTCTTCTCCAGGATTACGGATGGGTTCCAGTTGCCAACCTTTGGTTAGCAGCCCAGCTCTTAATCCTGAGGGCGACAAACTCCTTCACTGAAATATAATTAGCATAAAATAAAATCCAGCAACTTAAAGTGCACAGTTCACTGTGTTTTGGCAAATGAACCCACAGTGCTATAACCGTCACAATAATAAAGCAGCAGAACATTTGCATCACCTCAAGGAGTTCTGACACCTTTTGCATCCACTTCTTTCATTGCCAACCCAGGTCTTCAGGAACCACTGATTTGGTTTTGGTCACTACATTTTTTGTGTTCTCTAGAAATTAGCAAACATGGAATCATGTAGAATATAGTCTTTTGTATCTGATTGTCTTAATTAGCATATGCTTTCGAAATTCATCCACTTTTTTTGTATCATCAGTGCTTTTCTTGGTATGCAATGCCATGTCTAGTGCCATTTGATTATAAAATTGCTTGAAATGGTCTAGGTTGTTTCAAAGTTTTGAATATAAGAGTAAAGATGCTATCTATGGCTACATGAGTACATATCTTTTGTGAGCATATGCTTATATTTTCTCTTGAGTAGGTACTGTGTTTAAATTTATAGAAAAATAATTAAAGCACCCCATATATGAGAACTCAGGCTGTTCCACCACATCCTCACCATCATTTGTTAGTGCCAGTCTTATTAACTTTAGCTACTAGGGTACTGTGCATTCTCATGCATAAGTTGTTTTCCCAGCACACTTTTTATGAAGTTTTTGTGGCAAAATTAGGTGTCTCGACTGATATTCGGGTTGGCTATACTTGAATATCTATGGTAAGTGTGAAGTATCATCTTGTCATTTTAATTTGTATTTCCCTAATAATTAGTGATGACAAACATTGCTACATGTAATTTTAAAAAATATTCACATATTGCCTGGTCTTGTGCCATCCTCTGTGTCAATTCATCCTTTCAGAAATCTTCCTCTTTTTCACTGACCCTCCTCTGTACAAAGCACAATGTCCTTTTCCAGGAACTCATCTCTTCTGTCTGAACATGTCTGAAGGGCATGAGACAAAATCTTACCATCTTGATCTCTAAGGAGTATTTTAACCGTACCTTTTCCAAGGTAAGTCTGTTTGTTCATTTGATTGCCCATAATGGTTTCAATCTCTTTCTGCAACCCCATAATTCAAGTGCATTGACTTCTCTTAGGCGTCTCTTACTCAATGCCCAACTTCCACATGCTTCTGCAGACTTTATAATATATATATTTGTGTGGCAGTCATGTGCTTATGTTAATTTCACGATTGAGATGTAGGGGTGGAGTCTAGCCTGCTAATCTGGAGATAGCCATTGAATAGCCAATGAGGCCTCTGTGTGGGCATGGCTTTCTCCTGAGACTTCTGGAAAATCTCGCAATATTTCCCTTGAGAAGATGAGAACCTATCTTCCCCAGTGGTTGGGAGTTAGTCTCAGAGACGATGAATCACAGACAAGACAAGATGGCAGCATCCAAGAAGCTGGAAGAGCCAGAAGAGAGACCACATGCTATGCCCTGATGAAGCCAGCCCTCTGAAGCTGGGGTGGCCACATGGAGACCTCTGCCAGTGATGAGTTGCTTCTGCTGTTGATGGACCCTGAGTCCTGGAAGCAAAGAGTCATGTGGAGACACATGCCAGCGCCGGGATTCTTCGTGAGTTGGAAGGAGGTTTTATAGACTGATTTTGGGCATATGGGTTAATTTTGGACTTATGACTTTGAACTGGACTGGGCTCAACGTCCTGTTCCTCTTGTATATAAACCTTTTCCTTATATCTATATGCGTGTCTATAAAATTTATTCCTCTAGTCTACCCGCACTAACACAATTTGCATAGGTAGATTTCAATTGTTTATCCAAATCACGGCAATCCTATGTGCAACAGATGAAACACTCTGGAGACCTGTACCGTCCTTACAATCATTGTTGTGTTGAATCTATTGCTGCAGTCATGACACTAATCCATCTCCATTAAGGTATTTCTCTTCTTGACCCTCTACATTGCCAAGCATGATGTCCCTTTCCACACACTGTTGCCTCATGATGATATGACCCAAGTACATAAGACAAAGTCTTTCTATTCTCACTTCTAAGGAGCATTCTGGTTGTACTTCTTCCAAGATACATTTTTGTGGTTGTTGTTCAAGGTATTTTCTAAGAGTCTTCATCATCACCATACTTCCAATGTATCAATTCTCCTCTGGTCTTCCTTATAAATTGTCCAATTTTCACATGCACAAGTGGCAATTTAAAATGCCATGTGTTGGATCAGGTGCACATTATTACCCACAGAGAGATCTTTGTTTTTAATGCATTAAAGAGGTCTTACGTGGTAGTTTTGGCCAATACCATATGTTATTTAATTTCATAGCTGCTGCTTCTATGAATGGTGATCATGGATCCAAATGAAGTGAAATATTTGCAAATTGCAGCATTTTCTCCATTTACTGTGATGCTGTCTATTTGGTCTGTTGTTATCATTCTTGTTCCCTTTATATTACGTTGCAATTGGTAATGAAGGTATGCAGCAATCAACAAGTCCTCCTTGATTTGAGTTAGGAGTGCTAATGAGACTTCTTCCAATTCAGAAGCCACCTTCTTCTCCCATAGTCCATATTTTCTGATTATATGCTCAGCATATATATTGAATATATAAGGTGAAAGAATGCATTCTTATCCTGAGTTTAAGTCATGTAGTTTCACAACCTCCTCTTGGTCTGCATATAAATTGGACATACCACAAAGTGTTCTGGAATTCCCATTCTTCTCAATGCTATTCATAGTTTTTTTATGATCAACATGATCAAATTCCTCATTTGCATAGGCAATAAAACACAAGTAAACACCTTTCTGGTTTCTCTGGCATCCAACCCAGATCCTTTTGACATAATGATATTCCATATGCCACATCCTTTGTTGAAGAAATTGTCATGATGAGTGTTCTTTTTATACGTAGGTGTCTTTATCTAATCCTACAAGTGCTTTAGTTTTAGCTCCTATTTTGGGTTCATTTAAAATATATATGTATATAGTAAGAAGTAAAGATCTATTTGTATGTCTTTCATATGAGAAATCCAATTTTTTTCTACACTGACCTGGGAAATTCAGCAAACTTTTTTGCCATCCAGTGGCTGCTGCCATACATCTTATTGGATGTGGACGGCAACCTTGAAGAGTGCCTCATCTCAGCCTGCACAGCTTGTCTCTCCTAGTGCTCAGGAGACTTTAGAATCTCTTCCCTTCCACGTCAAGTCAGCCCACTGCCTTCAAGACTCATAAAGACTCTATGTGGGTGGTAATATATGAATTTATATGTTGAGAAAATTTGGAAAATTCTTTAGTATATTTTTAAAATATAAATCTCTTTCCTCTGTTTTCATTCTTTAAATTACAATGACATTAAACTCCACAATTTTCTTCACGAGCCACCAAGGCTATATATTCCTTGTCCTTTTATATGGGGGTGTGGTGGGGGTGTCAGACTTCAGTTTGCCTCACTTCTGTTAACAATGTCATTAACGTTCCTAATATTCCTTTGCAGTATCTTATCTCATATTAAACCCATACAACAATGTTTCATTTCAGTTTCTAGTCCTGAAATCTCCATATGGTTCTATTTCTTGGTTCCCACTCGTTATGGGGATTCGGATTTGTTTCTTATATGTGATCAAGTTTAAAGCATTGGCATATTTATGGTCCTCAAATCCATAGAATTGGTTACAACTTCTAGAGCACTTTGAGGACAGAGTAGAGTTTCCCAGAGGCTTTCCACCATCGTAATACTTTAC
Source organism: Nesogale talazaci (assembly GCA_004026705.1). NCBI lineage: Eukaryota > Metazoa > Chordata > Mammalia > Afrosoricida > Tenrecidae > Nesogale > Nesogale talazaci. The sequence continues at coordinate 233,366 of PVJH01000635.1, forward strand.
AGACGCAGGCCACCACATTGGTGTGCCATGACGAGGCGAGTGGGATCCAGCAGTTAACTTTCCAGATAGTAGCCCTGCAACTGCTTTACCACTGTGTCATCAGAGCTTATCATAGTTAGGAAAGCTTTAAAATTCTCATAGGCTAATTCCATTGATGATTTCTCTTCTTGTGATTATTTTTTTCACTCTGAGTTGATCTCCTGGTTTGTGGGTCTCAACTTATTGTTCTTTGCCTGTCTAGTGATTATTTTTGTATGTTAAGAAATGACAAATATGGTACTGTTATTATTTGTAATAGGCTATGTTATCCTCCTTAATAGGGTGTTGAGTGTTACTTTAGCAAAACTGGGACTGTTTGGGGATTTGCTTGATATTTTGAAGGATTATTTTTTCATTTCATAGGGCTGTCCAGAGTAGCCTTTACCCCAGAGCTAGATTTGTTTGCCTTCTAATTTCTCTATAAAATATTCAGCATATGAAACAAAGTTCACTCCGGTTGCTCAGAACTTTCCTATCTCCAAGTCCTGATTGAGCTCTGCTAGTTAATCTGTCATAGTTCTTCATCAGATTTTTCCTAACTTAATTTCATTTGCAAGCCTTATGACTTCTCACTCCATGCACGTACAGCTTAGTTTTCAGTCAACCCTCCAGGAGGTCCCCATCTAGCAAAATGGAGTTTCATCGGCCTCCACCCCCACCCCAGAGTCTTTCCTCTTTTTGTACTTTGACCCCAAAATTCCAGGAGCCTCAGTATCCCCACACTCTGATCTCTATCTCCTTCACAAACTGTTGCAGTGCTCAGACTCCCTCTCCTAATGCTATAGTCTGTCAAAGAGCTTCATGTAAAAATCTTCAAAATCATAGAATTTGTCTCCTTCCTTTCGTCTTCTTCGAGAGCTGAACTGTGAAGTTATGTATGATCCTGCTGTCCACTCTTAGACTGAAACCTTGTTAGGAGAGAGACATCAGACTGTGGGGACACTGAGGCAGCTGGACTTTGTGGGTCAAACTATAAGAGGAAAGGTTCTGGAGGTGGGGGTGGAGGCCGATGAAGTTCCATATCGCTAGATGGGATCCTCTTGGCGTGTTGGCTGGAAACTAAGCTATGGGTGCACAGAGTGGGTGAGAAGCCATAAGGCTTGCAAAAGAATAAGTTAGGAAAAGCTGATGGAGAACTACGGTTGTATAACTATGCTCTATCCCAGCTTTGAAGATACTTGTGTTAGGAAGTTTGGTCCTTTACTCCATTATGCTCATCGGCAAAAGATTAAGTTGTACTTTAAACTTCTGAAATGGTGTGACTAGAGTAGCCTTGCTCTCGAAGCATGACTTTTCTGTGGTCTCTATTGAACGCTTAAGGCATTTAGCAAAGTTTTCTTGCCGCTCGGTTTGGAACTGCCGTGACTCCCCAGCACTGTGTGCATTCTGGAATTCGTATTACATTTGTTACTCCCACAGATTCCAAGGATTTGTCCTCTCCATGCTAGTGCAAGATGGGTGGAGATTCACCTATAGATTCATGGTGCAACTTCTCTGCATGCTGTCCTCGTTCCTTGCACTCTAGCTCACAAACTTAGTAGGCCTGCAAGCCCCTAAGGAGCCCTAGTGGTGCTGAGGGTCAGGAGTTGGGTTGCTGGCTGCATGTCTGATAGTTTAAACTACTACCTGCTCCTCTGTAGAAAGACGAGTTTGTCTGCTTCCATAAATGTTTACAGTCTCAGAAACCTATTTATGGTTGCAGTGACTCAGAAACTATTTGATGGCAGTGGATGGGGTACCTCCGATCTTGGCCTCTCAGGTCAGCAAGACTGCTGTGTTCTCTTTAAGCTCCACTCAAGTCACTGAAGGCAGTGGATGGGGTACCCCCGATCTTGGCCTCTCAGGTCAGCAAGACTGCTGTGTTCTTTTTAAGCTCCACTCAAGTCACTAAAGGTTCATGGAGCTTACCTTTCTTTTGTAGAAATCAAATCCTAACACTACCCACCTCACAATTCTGAGAAAAGTTGTTTTATATTATACTTTATACAAAATATGAATATTTTATAAAAGTGGCTTTATACTTATATTTTCTTTCTTTTTTTTTGGCATCACTGCTCTCCGGTGGGAGTAGGAGGCCCAGCCCCACTGCTGGAATTGAACCTCCATCCCAGTGGACCGCAGCCCCGTGCACAACCACTATGCCACCGGGGCTCAGCCTATACTTATATTTTATAGAGCGTTTTATACTTTACTTTTAAAGTTTCAGAAATGTTTATATCTAGAATTTCATTTACATTTTCTGTAATGATAATGAACATTGAAATCTAGTACAATATATTTAAAAATACGTACCTGGCTATCTCAAAACCTTTTTGAAAATGCATTTTTTATTTAAAAAATTGAGAATTTCAGGACACTTTATTGTGCTGATGCAGATTCTGTACATAGACCAAGAAACAGTGGTTTGAACAGAATGAGAGAATACCAAGTGGCTTGAAATCAGGAAGTGTGCACCAGAGGTGTTTCCTTTTACTATCTTCAGTCAGTCTACATGCTGAGCAAATCATAAGGGAAGCTGGATCTATGAAGAAGAACTGAGCATCAGGATTGGACGAAGGTTTACTGACAACCAGTCTTAGGCAGATGACAAAGCCTTTTTTTTGCCATGGAGAGGGACTTGAAATACTTGTTGAAAAAGGTCAAAGACTGTGAAATTCACTATGGATTACAACTTAATGTAAAGGAGACTAAAATTCTCACAATTGGACCAATGTCATGATTAACAGGTAGAAATGAAGTTGTCAAGGTTTTAATTTTGCTTGCATCCAGAAACAATGCTCATGGAAGCAGAAGTCACATGATCTGATGGTGTATTGCAATTAGACAAATCTGCTGCTTACGATCTCTTTAAAGCAGTGAACAGTAAGAATATCACTTTAAGCACTAAGGTGTGCCTTATCCGAGCCATGATATTTTCAATCACCCAATGCACATGTGAAATTTAGACAACTAATGAAGGCCCCAAAGGAATTGATACATTTGAAGTGTTAGCTAAAGATACAGAAAATACCTTGGACTGCAGGAAAAAACAACATGTCTCTCTTGAAAGAGGTACAGGGAAAATGCTCCTTAGAAGTGAGGGTGGCAAAGACTTTGTGTCGTGTACCTTGGGCATGTTATCAGCAGAGGACAGTCCTTGAAAAGAGCATAATGCTTGGGGAGGTAGAATGTTAGTGAGAAAGAGAAAAATCTCTCAAGGGTTTTTGAAGGAGTGGCTGCTTTAATGTAGCCCATTGTTGCCCAGGGTCAGTGCGATAGACAAGGATAATGTGAACTAGACATTCCTGGCTAGGAATGGAGTCAAACCTGTGAATCAAGTCACAGCCTGATGACACTTCCTTGGTGTCATAAACAATTTGTGTAAGAGCAAGAGGAACAAAGATGATATCTCTCTGCCACTTCATCTTAGCTCATATATTTAAATAAAGTGCTTTATATTAAGAAATAATTATATATCAAGAAGGTAACCTAGCCCAGCTCAGCTCATGCTTAAGTCTAATGCTAGTCTGAGGGCCCTTTTTAGATTCACAAACCCACTCCCTGATCATGCAGAATGGTGAGCCAGAAAGCTCTTTATTATAAATATATGCGTGTCATTGGACTAGTTTCTCTACACACCTATTAATCAGAACACTCTCACCTGCACCTAACAACAAAAATAACACAAAAAAGCAAAAAGGTTTCCAAACTTCAAGATGTCCAGGAATTACTAGTGTTACTTGAATTCAAGTTCTTATCTTACCAAGATAAAGATTTACTTTTGGAAGAGATAAGGCTTCCCAGGAGAATTTTCTATAGAAACTACTAAGAAGAAAGAAGAAACCCTTCTTGTCAAGTCTTGGTCCCATGACTAGCCCTCATTTTAAAGAATTCTTGCAAATAGATTCTTGGGAACTTCCACTGGGGCTGGAAGCCAGGGATTCTGGGAAATGTAGTCCTAAAATGCTATCACAGACTCCACACATGGCTATGAATCTTTATCTTTGTTTCTTTACTCCATGTCAACTAGGAATACATATTTAAAAGATAAATCCTAGTCATCTGCTCAAGAGATTTCTAATCTGGTAGATGTTAGGTGCAGACCAGAAATTGGAATTTTTAGCCAGCAGGTAAAGATTGTTCAGATGCAGGAGATTTTCAGATTTTACTCTAAAACTACCACTCTAAATCAGAACTTTCTGAAATGTTATAAATATTTAATATTTGCAATATCAGAAAGGTATCCATCATCCATATATAATTATTGAGCAGCTGAAACATGTTTCCACTAAATGGACAGTGGAGGAGTGGGTGAGGGGAGATGCTGGGCAGTGTAAGATATGAAAAAATAATAATAACTTATAAATTATTGAGGGTTGATGGGGGAGGGGGATGGGGAGGAAGTAGAAATGATGAAAAGCTGATGTCACAGGCTCAAGTGGAAAAGCAGATATTTGGAGAATGATGATGGCAGCAGACATGTGAAGGAACTTGGCACAGTACATGTTTATATGGATTGTGATAAGCAATGCATTCAATGATTAAAATATTTAATCCCCTCTCCCCCACCAACCCTCAGTGCTTTATAAAGTATTGATTAATTGACCTGCAAACTTAAATGAACACATGTGGATAGTGATTCTCTATTATACAGCGTAGCTCCAAGCTGTAGTTTTCAAAAAGACAAATATTTGGGCCACAGGCAATACTTCGCCTCCTGAACAATAACAAGGTACCTAAAAGTATAAAAAGATTAAGGATCCTAAGAAATCCCATTTGTAATTTCATTTCACAGTAATACTTAAATACCTATAGCATTCTTAGAGCCTGTTATCTTCATAATCCCCCTGCAGGTGCTGATGAATTCTTTATAACATTCTTACTCTGAGACTGCTTAGTCAAAAGAATTCTTTTCTGGATATGCTTCTCACTGGCCTACAGCTCATTGGTTTGTAAAGGAGCAGAATTGATTTTATTTACTATAATCTTTCCTTCTGCAGTCCCAAGTCACTTGGCTTCACCACCATTTCTAGTACTGTGAATTTTAACTGTTCTTGTGAAGGTTCAGAAATGGTTTCACTCATTAGACATGAATTGTTCATGTTCCAAATTAGGAGAGCTAAATTCTCCACCAAATTCCCTGGTATGAATGGGATTCCTGCCTACCATTACTACTGAAGAAAGAAGTAACATGTTTGGATTACCAGACCAAAATCTCAAACCCAAACCATTGCCATTGAATCGATTATGAATCACAGTGACACTAGAGCACAAAGTAGAAATGTCCGTGTGAGTTTCCAAGTAGAAAGCCTGGCCTTTATCCCTCAGAACAACCTGTGGTGTAGAACCATTGACTTTGCAGTTCATAGCCCTAAGCATAACACACTACTCCACCAGGGCTCCTGGATAACTAAACAGGTCATGAGAATCATTCAGAAATCGCCTCAAACCTACACATTTCACTTTAATGATGAGCTGTAGAAGCATTCATTAGTAGTGTCATCATCGATCATGAGGCTACTCTTGTCAACCGCCTCCACAAAATCAGATCTGAAATCCTCCAGTGACCCTGGAAGATAGTAGCACTAGCATTATTTCATACAAAGTTACTTGAGGCTCATAGAAGTGTTTCTCTCCAAAATCTAATGTATTTGGTCTTATGTTGAGTGGTTTATTGATGAATGATTGCTGGAAACCACATTGGTTATAATCAATACTTATCCTAGGTTTAGGTATTCTTGGACCAGATGTGTAACCTTAATTTCTGTTGGATTTTTCAAATATCTGGTTTAGTACATTTTATTTTTGTTCACATTTTTTAAAAACCTGATTTATAGTCATGACCTCTTGCCTCTAATTCCCTATTTTTTTGATTCCGCAATTCTACTAAAAGAATAACTTGATTCGCCTTCTTTTTCCAATCCTCACTGGCAGTTTGAAGTGAGAAATGAATTCACTTAGCATTTTCATAATTATAGCAATAAATCAGAAGTAAAGATCCTACCTCTTTTCTGTCTTAGCCAGAATACAAGCTACCCAAGATGCCGTTCTCTCTGGTGTCAATACTCAACACACATTTCTACCTAGCCAAATTGTCACTTTAACTGAATCCCTTATCATGGAAATGTCTTTCTTAGTGGAAAAAAATACTAGGCTCAATTTTCAACTTTTGTTCATAATATGGAACTCTTCCCTACTGTGAGGTATATTTAATATAACATTTTTCCATGGATCAATCCATTTCCTAAACCACAAAATGTGTGGTACCCTGGGAATAATTGTACAGAGTAAGGGATTCTCACCCCACGGATTCCTACAGGATTAGGTTTTTTGCTTTGCTTTACACTTTGCAAATGTGCACATGATTACTCTTGATCAGAAAAAAAAGTTCAACTGTCCACTGGGGAGGTTTTTCCCCCCAGTTAACCCAACCCCCCTTCTTCAGACGAAAGGTTGCAGAAAGTCAACTTTTCAAACTGTGCTCTCCTTGGCCGTGAAATCTTTCCCCATGGTTGAGTGATTTTGAGAAAGCCTCTTACACAGGCGTTGGTTGTTGTCTCAACATTAGCAAGATTGTAAGCCAGCGCCCATCCCGTAATGTTAGCTCTTGCTTTGCAGTGAATTTAGGCCATTAGATATTCTAATGAGGACCCAACTTGTACATTCCTATTAAGATTGATTTGGCTGCCTTGCAACATCAGTATTCTGCTGACTCCTATCTGTTCCCTAGGTTGCCGAGCCAAACTCATCCATCATCACAGACAGGCACTTGGAAACCACCTCTTGCTGTTGCTTCCACATATCAAAGAATGAGTCAACTCCAGCCCAAAGACTCTAGACTAGCCTGCCCTGGGGGCTCCTTCACACGTTGCCTCAGAAGTCCCTTTCCAGGTCTCTCTCCTTGCCTTTGGGAGCTGAGTTTTGTGCCCAGGACCAACACAGCTGAGTCCTTGAAAGCACAGCAAATGGAACAGATGACACTCTTTAATTCTCACCCTGATCGTCTGCTGAAAGGTGGCTTTACAGAGGCATTACTGATGCCCAGAATCTGGAGATATTTCTGTCACAGTTCCCTACCGAAAATAGCAATCGGTGTAATATAACCTGGGCACTGTTGTCAAAAACAAGTGTGAGCATTTTACTTAATGCTTGGCAGCCAGCCCATCTGCAAGTGTGGGTTGTGGGTTCACCCCAAAGCCCAGGGAGGGATTTCAAAACTGGGTGTGTTCTGCATTTCTGCTCTGAAGTCTTCCTTGCTTGCTGACAGAGGGCTACAGGTGAGCAAGAAATTGTTCCAAGTATGCATTTAAGAGTCTCCAGTATAAGATTCAAAGAGAAAGAGCAGAAGGAGATGGCGTGCGAGGGGGAGGAGGAGAAGGAAGGATCACATCACTCCAGGAGGAGTTTATTAGGATACTGTCACTGTTTTAATTTGTTGGGATGTGCAACTACATAAAATATATAGAGTTTTTATTTTGGGAGGTATTTATTATAGTCCGCATATAAGTAGAATATAATAAAAAACAAATAAATTTTTAAAAAATTTTAAAAGAGAAGGTTTACAACCTGAATAGCCCTCCAGATTTCTTGCCCATTAGATCTAAAAACTGGTATGATTGGTTATAAAAGAAGGAAAAGTTAAATTGAAACGAACTTCAATTCTTTTATGACACACAAGCTAGTTTCAAGCAAACAACAAAAAGGAAGTCTCCTGTAGACCTAAAAGAAGTTCATCGACCACTGTATGTCCACAGTTCTGCCTACTGAGACACCCCCTCACTCCAAAGATCTCTCTGCATGGGCCTTATATACAACTTGTTTGTGTTGCCAGACTCTCAGAGGAAACATTTTGACTTGAAAATAACTGCATATCTTACCCAGAGACCACTTGTTAAAGGTGTAGACAGCAATGAAATACACCAAAATGGGGAGCACATAATCCAAATGAAGGAATACAATCAAAGACGTAATAGACATCTTTGGTAGGGAGTTTCCTGGTGTTTGAAGCACTCAAGCTCTGATTGGTGAACTCTGGATGAGGAAATTGTACATAGGGTTCAAGGCGTAAGTGAGTCATTAAAAATACGATTTTTGGGCTGAGCCCCGGGGGCATAGTGGTTGTGCGCGGGACTGTGGCCCACTGGGACGGAGGTTCAATTCCAGCAGTGGGGCTGGGCCTCCTACTCCCACCACCAGAGAGCAGTGATGCCTAAAAAAAAAAAAATACAATTTTTAAGGACTCTTCCAACTCTAGGATTACACTGTCTGTAAACTTGTCAATCAACAGCACATACTAATCTGATGTGCAAAGACAAGTGATACTTGCAAGTTTGAACATCAAACCATTTACAAATGTATATCCCATGTATATTTATCCTTCAGGCTTCAAGCCAATGGATGGATAACAGAAACAAGCAAAGAGGCCTTTTCAGAACCTATGTTGCACATTGTAGATAGATGCCATTGGGTCAGCTTCAACCCACAGTGACCCCATGCACAACAGAAGGAAACACTGCCCAGTCCAGTAAGCCATCCTCACAGTTGTTCCCATGTCTGAGCCCATTGGTGCAGCCACTGTGTCAATCCATCTTGTGGAAGACTTTTCTCTTTTTTGCCTCCTCTCCATTTTACCAAGTCTGGTGTTTGGTCCCCAGAAAACAGTGTCCCCTGAGAACATGTCCAAAGTATATAAGAGAAAGCCTCGCCTCTAAGGAGCACTCGGGCCTTGTTCTTCCAATGGAGATCGATTTGTCCTTTCAGTATTCCATGACACTGTCAATATTCCTCTCTGGCACCACAATTCAAATGCATCTATTCTTCTACAGTCTTCCCTATTCATTGTCCAGTTTCCCCCTACACAGGAGGTCATAGAAAACACCCTGGCTTGATTCGGGTGCACCTTAGTCTTCAAAGTTGCATCCTTCTTTTGCCGCAACACTCTAAAAAGGTCTTGTGCAGAAGGTCTATCTGACGCAATGCGTGTTTTCATCTCTTGACTGCTGCCTCCATGAGAATGGATTTCAGGTCTGAGTAAGACAAAATCCTTGACAACCTCAACCATTGCTCCATGTACCATTTATTATTCCAGCTGTGCGGATTTTGTTTTCTTATACATTGAGTTGTAATCCATTCTGGAGGCTACAGTCCTTACTCATCACCAGCAAGTGCTTGAAGTCTTCACTTTCAGCAAACAAGGCTGTTTCATTCTTATAATCCAGTCTCTCTGATGATTTGTTCGGCGTACAGATTGAACAAGTATAGTGAGAGGCTACATCCCTGATACAAACCTTTTCGGATTTTAAAACATGCAGTACAACAAACTGATAGACAAGTGGTAGTCCTGTGATATAAAAGATTATTTTATGTACAAAGGGTAAGGTATATACAAGGTGGCACACTGTAGTCTGCATGATTTGATAGCCACAAACCACTAAAAATGAAAAAAGTCAATTTTATAGGCATTTTTTTCTTCATTTGGCTGAACTGAATCATTAAAGTCAAACCCCACACAAATCAAGTGCCATCAATTTGACTGACTTATGGTCTCCTCCTGTGTGCCTGAATAGAACTCTCACCCATAGGGTTTTACTTGGCTAATTTTCAGGAGAAAAGTCACCCGGTTTATCCTCAGAGATGTCCGTGGGTGAACCAGAACCATCAGTGTTTTGGTTAGCCGCATGAAAGTCAAATGTTTGCACCACCCTGCTACTCTGAAGAAGTGAAGAGGCCTAAGTAAAATGGTCGTGGAAAAACATAAGGGAAAATGTAAATGAAAGCGATGAAAACGGTTCAGGAAAGTGCAAGGGATGAAATATCCATCACTGTTATCTAGACAGTTTCAATGCGTGGCAACCCTACAGGAAAGAGTAGCTAGCGAGGTCTAGTAGAGAATTTTAACCTACATTTATAGCCATGCCTATAGTCAGCCGGGCTGACTATAGAATCACCAAACCATAATAATTTTGAACTGAAGAGCATCTTAGAGAGCAGAACACGGAAAACAGCGATTCTTACAATTCACGTGGCTGAGAGATTTAAAATGCCTGGCAGTTAAGGGTTTCCCAGGCTATACAATAGCAGCAAGAAAGAGATAGAGGTGTTTTTGAATTGCTCCTTAGGCACCAACCGTAAGCCCAACCCAGGGTTCTTGAATCAGCTTCTACTTATGGTAATCTCACAGGCACTGGACAGAGCCGTGCCCCACAGGACTTTCTCCTCAGTTTTCACAGAAGCAGATTTTTAGTTCTTTTATGATACAATGGAGGGAATTGGAATCTCCAGACCATTTGTGCCACCAGGGACCTTACCACATATACACAGGAGGAGACTGCTTTTGCAAACAGTGGAAGGTTAGGCAAAATTGTCACTTTCCTGATCTAATTTAGTCAGAAGTTCTGGGAGCTAGTTTCCATATGATTTAAGCTCATTTAGAATTTTTAAGTTCCCCCAATCTAGCCAATACTCCTCAATCCAATTCACAATTAAAGGTTAAAAGGAAATTTAAAATATATAATCTTATTCACTCCTAAATGTTGTCCAGTTGAAATGGGTCTACTTTACGTTAGGATCATGGAATGCATCTCAATGAAAAGAAAGTCAAAACTCTCAAAATTGTATGAATAGGTAACATCATGCAAAGTAAAGAAAAGATGGAAGTGGTCAAGGATTTTGTCTTGTGGATCCACCATCAATGCTCATGGAAGAGGCAGTCAAGCAAATAAGAAACACATTCCAAAAAAAAAAAGAAAGGAACACATTGCTGTGGACAATCTGCGGCACAGATCTTTTCAGGGTATTGAAAATCAAGGATATTACTTTGGATAATAAAGTGTACCTGATCCAGATTATGACATTTTCTCTCATCTCATATGCATGTTAAAGATGGGCATTGAATAAGGAAGAATAAAGAAGAACCAAGGCATTTGAATTGTGATGCTGGTGAAGAATATTGAAAGTATCACAGATTGTCAAAAGAACAACAAAACTATCTTAAAAGAAACATGGCCAGAGCGTATCTTACAGAAAGCTGTCTGGAGAAGGACATCATGCCTGCTGAAATAGCAAGGCAGTGAAAGAGAGGATGGCCCTCAAGGAAGAGGACTGACATTGTGACTGCAACAAAGGCTCAAACATAATGAAACTGGGAGGATGGGACTGGGCAGTGTTTCACTCCGCTGTGCACAGAGTCACTGTGGGTAGGCACTGACTCAATGTGACCTAACAACAACCTAGCAACAAGTCAAACCAGATTTTCAGTTTTGAGGAAATAAGAATTAAAATGCTTGTTTAAATGTCCTATTGAATCTCTTGGCCAAAAGGTGCTTTAAGACAGTCTGCTTATCTCAAAGAAATAAGCATAATTGAATGAAATGGAAATTAAGTCCTGTATACAATGAATGAGATAAATACTTAAATATGGTACTTGGATTAGACACCATGCTGAGCTCAGACTGGCTTCATTTCGCTGTGTGGAATGAGTACAGCCTATGTTTAGAAACCAAGATACTAGCTGATTTCCAGATTGTGGCAGCTTACCTGCATTCCTGTTCATGTCTTTGACCAATTCTCATGTCTGTTCTGTCAAATTAAACCTATTCTGCTAAGAACCACCACAGTCTATCAACAGTGTAGGACCTGTGCTCAAGTTTCTTCTCCTCTGCATTGATCATGGAAGGAAGAAGTTCCTCATTGGCATAATCTTTAAGGTGCAAACCCATAAGAGGGCTTGGGCTATCATTGATGTTGTCAGATGGATCTTGGTTGAAAGCAGAGAAGTCTCTGCTTTACTTGTGCTATTTGTGTTAAAGGCATTCTCAATGCTATCCATAACAACTAGAGATCTTATGCACATTTAGAACATGTTCATGGAAAAGAGACAGTCTTTCAAACATATCAAGGAAATAGTGCACAGCTGGAAATCAGGAAGTGTGTGCTTCATGGTTACATTCTTTCACTACACTTATTTGATATACATGCAAACAAATAATCTGAGAAATTGGACTATATGAATTTGAATGAAACATCAGGATAGGGAGAAGGCTAATTAACAGTTTTCAATATGCAGATGATGACAATATGGTTTGCTGAAAGTGAGGATGGCGAGGCATTTACTGAAGAAAAGACTGTATGTCTTCACTATGGCTTAAACTCAATGTAAAGAAAACAAAGTCATGTAACAAAAGACAATTGTAGCAGTAGACATCACGATCAATGGAGAAAATATTGAAATTATCAAGAAAGCCACTTTACTTGGATTCAAAAGCAATGCTCATTGAAGCAGCACTGAAGAAATCAAATGACATATTTCATTGGCCAAATCTGTGATACAAGACCTCTTTAACATGTTAAATGGCAAACATATCACATTTAGGATGAAGATATGCCTGACAGAAGCTGATATTTTCAATTACCTCATGTACTTGTGGAAGCCAGACAATGAATAAAGACCACAGAATAATTAATGCATTGGAATTAAAGTGTTGAAGAAGAATATTGAAAATACGGTGGGCTTTGGGAAGAGCAGACCACTCTATTTTGGAAGAAATACAGTCAGAATACTTCTTAGAAACAAGGACAGAAAAATTTCATCAAACATACATTGGATATGTTATCAGGAGACAGTTCCCATAAAGCGCTTCATGGAGATGGCTACAATGGGATGGCTTCAATTGACGCAGTGGCTGCAACAATGGATTCAAACATAACTGTGAGGGTGGGGCAGGACTGGGCAGTATTTCATTCTCTTGTGCATAAGATCTCTACAAATTGTAACTTACTGGAAAATATCTAACAGGAACAACAAAAATTTGTGGCTGGGCTCTGGGGAGTGTTGTTGAGTGAGTCACCATCTTCCTAAAGTACTTCTCTGGGCTGCATCACACATGGGGATAATGTCTTTTGAATCTATGAGGTTCTGCATTTCTCAATTGCCTTCAGTCAGTCTAGCTTGCATTTTTCACCCTTTTCTATCATAGATTGAATAAACTCAGCTTTTCTCTTTCAGCAACATTTGTTTTCACTCTCCTGCTACAACAGGTCTCTTTGCTCAGCAACTATTTCTTTAACCGATTCTGGACTGGACATAAGGAGTCCTGAGGGCACATCGGAGTCCTGTGTAAGGGTGCTAACTACGCAGTCATCAAGATGAAACCACCACCCACTCCTCCAGAGAAGACAGTACTTTCTACTTCCATAAAAGTCCCTGTCTGAGAAACTCAGAGGGCCAGTTCTGCCCTGTGCTCTAGGGTCACTCAGAGTCTGAATTGACTCTGTGGTGGCAACTTTGGTTTTTTGACATTTTTCTTACTCCTGTAAACATTTGATTCTTCTACCCATTCTGAAAGAAAAGGTAGGCATGATTAACCTCACTGAATCAATGTGGCCACTAAAGAGCAGTGTGGTGGTCATGTATTCGAGATGTCAATTTCATGATTGAGATGTAGGGCTGGAGTCTAGCCTGTTAATCTGGAGATAGCCATTGAGTAGCCAAAGAGCCTCCGTGTGGGCATGGCTTTTTCTTGAGACTTCTGGGAAATCTTGCGATATTTCCCTCAGGGAGATGAGAGTCCATCTCCACAGTTGTTGGGAGTCAGTTTCCGGGACGATGAACTATGGACAAGGCAACCTGGGAGTGTCCGAGAAGCTGGAGGAGGCAGACAAGAAGCCACATGGCCTTACTCTGATGGAGCCAGAACCTCTGAATCTGAAGAAGCCATGTGGAGACCCCTGCCAACCATCCTACTGGATGCTGTTGATGGATCCTGAGCCCTGGAAGCAAGGAGCCATGAGGAGACTCCTGCTAACATCGGGATTCTGCACCCACTGACCTATGACTTCGTGAGTCAGAAGGAGACTTTATGGACTGGTATCAGGCATATGGGTTAATATTGAACTTATGACTTTGAACTGGACTGGGTTGGGATGCTCTCTCAATGTTCCATTCTTCTTGTGTATAAACCTTTCCCTTATATCCATTTACATGTCTATGGATTTGTTTCTTTAGTCTACCCGAACTAACACAAGCAGCATGCTCAAAACCCAAACCCATACAGCTCAGAATGGTGGAGCTGGGATTCAAACCCAGCCCCAAAGAACTCCAATGTTAGCAGTCTTTTCAGCATACTGCCACCCTCTTTCTTTTAGACATCGACATATACACTCACACCAGCTGTCTGTCCTAAGGACTTCAGGCCTCTTCTGTCATGGGATTCTTTTAGAAGTACAAAGGTGAGCAATGTGGTGGGGTAGGGTCACTGCTACCAGGTGAGACTAGGCCAGTCAGTATTATCTCCTCCAGCCCATTCCACCCAAGTTCATCCTAAGAATGAAGCCGTGCTGCAGAACCATCTTCTTTTGCCAACTTCTCCTTTGCTTGACAGCACATTAGTGCAAAATTTGCTATTTTGAAAGACAAAACTGGAAAAAGACAACTTAATATAAACTATTCTGTACTGGAATGTTTAAGAACTCAGTTGTTAACCAAAAATCTGGTGGTTTGGACCCACCAGACACTTGGAGGGAGAAAGAACATCAGTGTCCATGGACACTACGGGGAAGTTCTACTTTGTCCTGCAGAATCGTGATGAGTTGGAAATAACTGGACAGCGATGGTTCTGGCTTTTTAATTGTTTGGATTTCAAAGCGGTTACTTCTAAAGAGTGGTTGATTTGTAAATATCTTATAGAGAGAAGTAGCAAATATTGAAATTAACTTTGATTATGGAAGCTTACAGATGCTTATAAGAAGTTCTGGTGGTGGTTTCTGCAAGGGGCCAACTAGAAGGCTGGCAGTCCAAACCCAGCAGCACTTCCCCAGAAGAATGATGGAGCTATCTCTTCCTAGACAGATTGACAGCTCAGGATTCTGACAGAGGGTCGCTGTGAGTCGAAATTGACTTGATGGTAATGAGACTGGTTTGGCAGTGTATATGTTTATAATATGCTTTCAAAATCCATTGTGTCCCACATAACAACCAGTAAACAAGTACATTGTGTACATGCACATATCCAAATTGGCATCTAGGAAACAATTGCACGTAATAAAGGCTACATATTTTTCTACAATTAACTTCCTCATAAACAAACACACCCACATAAACACATGGAAATAATATGTAGTTAAACACACCCAAAGAGATTTGAAAATGCATTTCCCCCCAAATCTGTGAAAAATATGAAAATCACATGAATCACATACTCTTTCACAATTCTTTCTTCCTCTCTTTTACAATATACACAGTAAGCAACTTGCTTTTCACATCAAAATTTCATTTTCAAAATGAAATATTAGTATGAGAACCTCTTGTGCTGAATCTATATTACCCTCTTTTTGGTCTAGTGGTAACATGTGTCTCTACAATAGCAGGTCTGATTCCTTTAGACAAGTTATAACCCAAGCAAGCCCACTCCATGCAACAGATTGTGCCTCATCCCAGCCCTGTGTGAGACAGAGCGGAGCTGCTCTGCAAGTGTTCTAGGATAGTCCATCTTTATGGGTGCAGGTAGAATAGAACTGCCACCCTTGGGGGAAGTGGGGAGCAGGCCAATATGTAGCACACTCTGTCACCAGGGCTCCAAAGATGCCCATGTGTAGCATTTATGTGGTTATAGAAACTGTTCACTCTATGCCTCCAAAGTCTCCTTAAATTTCTGCTTTCTACTGGCTTTTCAAAATGATGTTTAAGAAAAATCTTACCATTTCCCATCTTCACATCCTCTAGTCCCCCTCTTCCTTCTTTAGTAGTCAGCCATCATAGGGATAAGAGCACAAATTCTCACCCTTATCCTGTATCTACTTCTATCTAGCAAATCAAACTAGAGATTCTATAACAGGGTGATTCCAAAAGACATATGGCACATCTTTTTTAAAAGATCATTTTATTGGGGGCTCAGACAGTGCTTATCACAGCATATGGAACATCTTTTATGCAGCTTATACGAAGCTTTGTAGGTTAGGTATTGGGCTGCTAGTCACAAGGTTAGCAGTCCAAACCTACAGCAACACGGTGGGAGAAAGATGAAGTTGTCTGCTCCTGCAAAAGTTTACAACCTTTGGAACTCTTTACAGGGTTTCTTAAAGATGCAACCCCCTTAAAACAGTAGGTGTATAAAGCAGGAGGAGAACAGAATACATAACTCTGAACAGTAGCTCCAAATATCATAAATTAGTCAAAGAGACAGATCCAAAGAAGATAATACATTAATGAAAGTCTCAAATGCAAGCTATGTAATAGAAACACAGAGAGAAAGTGTGTGAGAGAGATTAAAAAAAAAAAAAGAGGAGCTGAGCTACTGAACTTGGTGAAAGACAGGAACATTGTCATAGAAGAGAGGGAACTTGACCTGAATCTTAGAGGACCAACAACTGTCAGGAGAAGAGAAGCACTGACAGATCTTTCTAAGTAGAGTGAAAGGAGGCTGACCATGCCTCTGCCTCGGACACACTGATCAGCCATTCAGACAGAGTTAGGGGGTGACGGTTTCAGCGGGTCTGGTAAGGGTGAGACTACAATGGTAGGTGGGAGAGACTAGCAAAGGAACTTGAATTTTAGGGTATAAGTAAAAAGAGTGAGAATTAAGGAATGAAACCTGTCTTCTGAGGTAAGCTAATGTCAAAACTTATCCTACTCTGTCTTAATAATATGAAAATGTCTGAAGTGCATCCACTGGGCCCTAAGATTAAATGTGGCCCTGAGTGTGCTGGGTGTTTGGAGGAGGCAATTTGAAACTTAGTTATTCTCTTCCCACTCCTCAGCTATCTTCTGTAACCCTTGATGTTTGAAATATCATTAAAATTTGTTGTTGCTGTTATTAATGTGATTTTGTTTTTTGTTCAAATTCACACATCCCCTAAATAGAACACCACAAGTAGAACACGTGAGGACCCCAGCAGTCTGATCTCCCACCATCCTGTGGTTGGTGCATGGCTGGACATCTTTTGGACAGCGTTATCCTCTGTTTCCCTCTGCCTGGTGTGGCAGTACCCAAGAATAACAGCTGTTGGAACTAGAAGTCTCTCAGAGATAAACCAATCTAGAGTGTGTTTCTTCTCACCTCCTCTTTCTTCCTTTTTGAAATCACAAGACTTCTAATATAAGTGAAAGGGTGTTGGTGAATGTCAGAGTTTAAAAAAGAAAAGAAAACAGTAAAGCTCTTCCAGTTTATCAGAGCTTTAAAACAAAATGGCTTCTGGTCTGACATGCTGTGTTTAAAATCACTGGTCTACTCCAACACTTTCATTGTAAAAGACTCTTTTTTAAAAAAGTCATCTTATTGGGGGCTCTTACAGCTCTTATCACAATCCATCCATCCATCCATCCATCCATCCATCCATCCATTATGTCAAGCACATTTGTGAATTTGCCATCATCATTTAAAACAATTTCTTTCTACTTGCTCCCTTGGTATCAGCTTCTCATTTCTGCACCACCACCCCCTCTCCCTCCCCCATGACCCCTAGATAATTAGACTCTCTTATGGAAACTCCTTCCCACCAAATTTGAATAGGGCTAATCATTACTGCGCATCCTAACCAGAATTCAAAAGAAACCACATCACATCTCAAGATGAAGCTTTGTTCCAGTTTGGATCTAGGTTCTGGAATTCCTGAGTTCATTCTAGCTAGCGCTCTGCCCACTTTGGCTCTTTACTGGGTTGGTGCGAGGTCTCTGCAGTGGCCATTAGAGTTCACTGTGCTCCATTGCTAACCAAAGAGCTGGCAGTCCCAGCTTCTGCTCAGACAAACTTGGGGTCGCCATGAGTTGGAGTTCCTCCCTGGAGCGATTGGTCCTTTCTTAGTTTATGTACAAATCCATTTTATTTCTTTGAAACTGAGAGATAGATATATATATTTTTTCTGGGCTAGAGGAAGCCAATGCCTTTGGAATTGTTCTTTTCTTAACCTAGGGTAGGAGGGAGCTTCCAGAACACATGAGGAAAAATTCCATTGTCTTCAATTCCATTTTCCCCACACATTTTTGAAGCTCCGTCAATTGGATGAGCAAATAAAGGCTCTGCTTTATTTTTATGTAGTATGAGGCTCAGTCTAGAAACTGTAAATAAGGCTTAACTTATTAATGTGGACATTTTCTATAGCCGGTGCTCATGATTCTGTGCACAAGTGAAGTGTTCCCAAACTATTAAGCAAATGAGTTTTATATCATTAAATAGAGGTAACAGAAATTAATGATGATTTCTTCTTTGTAAGAAACAAGTGGTTGAATGAATGAATAAAGGATCCAGGTAACAGAGTACCCAGAGGGACACATGTGAGTTCCAGTAGATGTGGCGAGGTGGTTTTCTAGCTTCCACAAAGAAAAATTGGGAAGAGATGTTTTGCAAGCCTGTTTTATTTATGAGGTCATGTACACTTGTGCAATTTTAGCAAATTCAAGAGACGTCCCGGAAGAGAACTGTGGTTTGTGCCCCGGGGGAAACTATGAGGGAGGGCAGACATTGAGAGAGAGAATTGAGGGGTTGTCCAAAGCGTATTGGCTTGGCCTGCCACAGAGAGCTCTCTGATTGCTAACCATTTCATTCTCACCTTGAATTTCCAATGATCAGCAGTGTGCACACATGAGTGTTTTAAGCAGCTCATAAATCTTCCTGGAACTGGGGTGCTGAACAAGTCCTAAGAAAGTGGTAATGGTCGAAACAGGATCTCTTCTCTGGAAGTAGTTTCTTTCAGTGCCAGCTTTTGCCCCTGTTAGTTGCTAAGACACATGCCCCAGCTGCCACCGTGAGGCTCAGGTTCCAGAAAAACAGGACAAATGGGTAAACAGAGACCAGAAAGAACATTCTGTCATCTTCTGACTTCCCACTTTGGGACACCATCATCCCCACCCCCACCCCAACTGGGTCATGCCAGACCTTTCAAGAATGTTCATGTTGGAGACTGATCCTGTGTGCCAGTTGGTCCACAAGAACATGCCTTCCAGACAGAAAGAGTAGTCTAGCAAAAAGTTGGTAAAAGTTTGGCATCCACCCAGGCTCCATGAGCTGCTTCTGAAAAGTCACTGCTTTACAAACCTCTCCTCTGCACACTCAGGAGAGAGATGCATCAGAGTCAACTCACCACGACCAGACCAGCAAGAACAGCCACTCAGGAACCCAATATGGAGATGAGAGAGGGGGGTGGGAACCTACAAAGACAGGTTACAGTAAACCACCTGTGGAATCTAAACTTTTTATTAAACCTAGAACTAGATTTTTATACTGAAGGTGAGGAGAGCCCATCACAATCTTCGTTTCACTTTTTTTTCTTGTTTGCATTTGGCCTCCGGTGGAAGATGTCTAAGTGTAAACTTGTAGTGTAAAGGCAGAGAGGGTCAAAATTTAAGCAGACCTGATTATGTCACCCATTCCATGCTCCTGTTTTAGAAGTGATTCGGGCTTTCTTCTGATTTCTCGCCTTGCTCATGCTTTAGCAACTGCCTCTCGGCCACTCACCACTCTCACTCACTCACTTTCAGCCACTCACCACTCTCACTCACTCACTTTCAGCCACTCACTCTCAGGGGTCTTCCAAAAGATTGTGGGGGAAAATGGAATTAAAAGATGATGAATTTTTTCCCTCCTTATTTAATATGCATCCAATCTGACCATTCCTTAATAAGTATTTTATATTTATGACTTAATTTTATTGCTAGAACGTGGATTTTGGTTTTGTGTGTTTTCTGGTATGTCTTTAACAATGCTAAGCTTGCTGTGGCTGCACAGAGTGTTGGTAAGTAGGATGGCTCCTGGACACCACATTATTTGATCATTGCTGTTGGATTGCCTCAGTTTGAGGTAGTTTCCATCCCTGGGCCCAATCAACTATGACCAGGGCATAGGATCAGAGGATTGCAAATATGGCTCCAAAGAGTTTGTATCTGGGGGACCTAGAGGTTCTCTTCAGAGAAGAATGGCAGAGGATCCTGCAAATGTTTAAAAAATGGTTCAACTACAGACTCTAGGCATTATACGACTTTAGGGCTAGAATTTAATATAATTTGCTTTGGTGTGTGTGTGTGTGTGTGTGTGTGTGTGTGAGAGAGAGAGAGAGAGAGAGAGAGAGAGAGAGAGAGAGAGAGAGTTGAAGATTAAGAAGGTGTATATATGCTGTATCATCTGAATGCTTTCCTAAATCTTCAGGCAAAATGAGGTTCTCTCTGTCTTTTGCTGTTTGTTGTATCCTCTTTCCTACAACAATTATTATATCAGAGTACAAACATTAATTTACAGATTAGTCTCCCCCATTAGACTGTGATCTCAAAAACTAATTCATGTTTGTGTAATCTTTACACCCATTGTTTCTAGCACAGTGACTTGGAGTTGCAATAATAAAGGTTCATTTCCTCAAATTGTTTATAAACCAATGGGGCAAAAAATAATAATTATAATTGAGCATATAAGATGGGTTCTTATAATTATATAACAAGCATATAAACACATATAAGATTGTGTCTATTAATGTAAATAGAAACAAACAAAAGGCCATCTTGGAGAAAGAAAAATAGATTCCTAATTGTTGGACCCAGATAGAGATATCCTTTAATTTAGGCTTTGACAGAAGGTTAGAATTTCAGCAAACTTGGAGCCCTTTGAATCTGCACTAAGATCCTTTTATGTTGGCCAAGGAAACATGCTCTCCTGAGGAGTGTCCTGGAGCGCTCTGACAGCTCCTCTGTGGAGGCAATGTTACCCGTAGGCGAAGCTGCCTGTTCATTAAGGGTGAATTAAATCCAGTCACCTTTCCCCAAGCCCCCTGTTGGGAATCACCTTTCTTTGCTGTGGCCCTTAAAGCCATCCTGTCAGGTTGTTTAGGCCTTTTACATGACTGATGTTTACAGTTGTGTTTTTGGGCAGGAAATGGCTAGGCCCCACCCCGAGGTTCTGTCTTTTTGAACAAAAAGTAAAATCCATCATTCCAACAATGAATCTCTTTTCTCCTTATAAAGGAACATTTAAAAACAGAATATCCATATAGGAAGCTTAAAAAAAAAAGCAAAAATCTGGCTTTCCTGAAAATTACTCATAAGGAAAACAGATCACCTTACTTTACCTTTAATTCTAGAAATTAATGGAAAACTTTATGTTTATGGATAAGCGCATTGGGGGCTCCGGCCTGGTCTGTGAGACAGAATTTAATACTAGAAGTTAAAAGGAGTTGCATGATTTCAGGCATGAGCCTTCTGGGTCGAAGAGTTTGGATAAAGAAGGAAGTGATGGCCTGCAGTTTTAAGAAGGAAAACTAAATCAGAATTGTTTATCATGAATATGGTTATGTCTTTATTATAGCATTCTGAGTGAATGTAGTCAAGAAAATGAGACTGCGCAATCACAAAAGTAAGCTTGCTGCAGAGACTAGCATTCGAAATTACCTGTCTCACGCCAGCATAACCTGTCACTTCTACAAGGAACTTTTTGAGCATCTGAAATAGATTATCTTCTTCCCCTCTGCCTACCAACCACAAGATACAGAAAAGAAGAAAATCAAGCCTCGGAAGAAATATAAAACCCTTTGATGGGGGGTATTTAACACAAAATCTTGTATTATAAGAAACTAAATAATAAAAAGTATACAAACCACGATGTGAATTTTTAATGAGATCAGAATTGAGAAATAGTTTGATATCTTTTCCTGCCTCCAGGGGTTTGCACCCTAAGAAAACGTCATTGGAATTTATTGAGGAGGGCAAGACTTGGTTGATCTCCTGCTTCGGGGATCCTCGTCCGAGGAAAGGGAGATCATGTTGGATAAAGTAGAAGATCAAGAAAAAAGAGGACGATCCTCACTCAGCAAGATGGATTGACACCGTGGGTGCAATAATGAGCTCAAATACTGGGAAGAGGACTCAGTGGGAGCCCTCTTTGCTGCTGTGCATCGTTGGAAGCTTTTGGACAGCACCTAACACACCACCCCTGTTGGGGGAAAAGTAGGAAGTAGAATTTCTATGCTACTCTGTTGGACCTCATATTTTAGCATTATGGATTATACAAAGTCTTCATGTAATGTCCATTTGGGTATACATCTGTTTCCCATAAAAGTGTGCATGTTTCGGATTAGGGTTAGGGTTAGGAAAAGGAAAAAAAAAGTGTACATGTTAAGGGATGATAACTCCCTTTTTGTATATTTCCCCTAATGAATTAAGGACCCCAAACTCAGACGTCTCTATTCATACAGCACTGGACCACTGTTGAGGTACAGGCAGGTAAAGCACAGAATATGATTCGGGGACTTTGTTCTAGAGGCAAGTCAGGCAGAAGAGCAGGCAGAGATGAGCATCCTCTGGCCCCTCCTTGCTCACTTCCCAGTCCCACAAGAGTTGACCTCTTATTTACCAATGCTTCTGTTTCCCCCTGCAGTTCTAGTACAAGCAGTAGTGGTTGCAGCATGTAGAACTAGAAATGAGTCCCCAAAAGGTTTTGTTGTGGTGTTCATACAACGCCCCCATCATATAATATCTTCTTTGACAAAACATCAAGCCATTCATTTCATTCATCGTGAAATGAAATACTACAGAAGCAGTGGGCTATAAATATAAAGAGAGATGTGTGTGTTTACAAGACCTTCATTCCTGTAAATAATTGCAATAAGCAAAACACTGTGTGACCAGAGGAAGTATTTGAAAAATACGGAAAGCTTCTGCACTCAGAATACTTCAAACGTATCTTGAAGTCCTCGCTCCATTTTACACACAGTATAGGGTGAGAGGGAGCCCTGGTGGGATCGTGGAGACGTGTAGGGCTGCCAACAATGAGGGCAGCAGTTCAAAACCAGCAGCCACTCACAGGGAGAAAGACTTGGTTTTTTTACCCCCTCAGGGAGTTACAGGTGCCTAAACTCACAGGTGCAGTTCTGCCTTGTTTAATAAAGCCACTAGAAGCCGGCATGATGCCAGTGAGCTTTGTTCTTTCAGGTATTGGCTCGTACTGACATAGAACATATAGTCCAGGAATCCAGATTCAGAGAGGTGGTTTTGATGGTACATCAAAGATTGGCGTGTGAGAGCTCGCCGTGGTGTGAGTGGAAGCAGATGACTGCTGCCCCATGCTTATGGGATTGGTGGTCCTAGGACTTTGGTTCCTGTCTTGCTTTGAGGGAACTGAATGAATGGTAGCTTGTAGTTTATTATAGACTCTTCTTGCTTTCTTAGGACATGGCATGTTTTGGCCTTTGGAAATGAATGTTATTGAAAGGTTTGCCCTATCATCAACCCCCATTATTTGTGGAAATGGTATTAAGTTATTTAAGAGTTTAGTCTATACAAGTCAATAATCGATGTGTTGCAGTCTGAAAAGCTGTACTTTTATATATTTTTTTCTCAACAGTGTTTTAAATTCTATACAATTGTTTAACATATAATATATCAATAGAATTACTTTATGTACTGGGGAGGGGTGGTGAATGGATGCCCTCTAGCAGGCAGGAAGTGATAATGGTGACTCTAAAGTAAATCAGAAACATATAGACAGCATAGGTTCATGAATGGATTTTTGGCTCCTATTCATCATAGCTCTAATCTAAGAACAGTTAATTAAGCATGGCCCTACTCGATACTTGCCCTCATGAAGAGAAAACTGAACTTATGTGTGCTGTAGCAAAGTGTGGTGAAGAAGCATGTGGTACCTGGCTACCAGAGAAAAATAACATCTGAGGTATTAAAGGTTGGTCTTCAAACAAGGAACTCTCTTGGTGAGGTGTCATCTAAATCCACATGGAAGACATCAACCACCTTTGTGCTCCAAGGATTTCAAATCACAAAATCCAAATTCAAATGGGGACATGGTATCAGGGCTTAAATTCTTAACATCGAATTTGCAGAGGACTATGGGTGACAGCGGAAGCTCCAAAGCCACCTGCATGGTCCCCACATGCATTATGCCTGTGGTGAAACCCCTCTGTCTATATTTGGAAGATGTGAATATCCTTGCTGTCAGACAAATAACCCATTCACATGTTTTAAATAAAAATAACTGTCTAAAATGGCTTTTCTTTATTTTTTAATCAACAGATTAACTGATGACTCCAGCTGTATTGGATAAAGATGACTTGCTGAAAACGATTTTTTTATGACAATTGATAGAGTGAGAAATGCTTCTTGCTTCTACAGATTGTAGAAAGAGGGATTTAAAAGTATTGAGGGGGTGAGTATTGGGAAAAGAAAAAAATCAGGCAATGAAAGAAAAGACTAATCAGTGAGGAAATTTTCTGGTGACCCTGTGCAGTCTGAACTGTAAACCTTTAGCTTAGTGACCCAGTACTTCTAAGGAACCTCTATCCCACCTCCATGAACTCCTACCTACCACTAATAAGTTCTCTAAGTATGAATATTGTGAATTCATAATCTGAATGGCACATATGTGACATGAGAGCTCTTTGAATTGCTTTTATGGGGAGTCCTAATTTCTATCAATGCTATGATTTTTGTATCTACTCATCTATACTACTATTTATGTATCTCTGTGTGTTACTATGTATCTTTTTTTACAATTTTTTATTTCATTTCATATATTTGAATTGCATTTATCTTGACCACTGACAAACACTGGTAAAATATATTTAAATGTGGACTACTACCATTCCCCTAACGTTCCCAAGGAGGGGCAATCTTTAGCTAAGGGACTTCCTTATGTCTATCCTTGATGGAAATTGGGGTACTAGGGTCATATAGTCATGAGTTATATCCTGACAGCCTTGGTGGGAGAGTCATTAAACTAATTTTGTAAGTTCTTCTCGCTAACATAATGCATGTGTCTCAACCAACATTCTATTCCTCATTCTGTGGTCCTGTCCGAAACAGTGATGCACTGGTCTTCCACCAGTCATGCTTTCCTTTGTACTTTCATGTCCTTTTAAGCAGTTGCATTTCTATACATTTTCGGATGTCAATATGACCTCTTGCCAAATTTCAAATATATTTATAGAGATACAGTTAAGTCATAAACACAATAAAGATGAGACAATTTAACAACTGTATCTCTATAAATTATATTTGAAATTTGGGCTCACCTTTCTCTCCCACAATAGATGTAATCCATATTGAAGTTGTAGTTTCTTACTCTTATAAGTAAATGCTTCAAGTCCTCTTCTCATTTAACAAGTAAGGTGTGTCATCTGCATACCACAAGTTGTTTAATGAGTTTTTCCCAAAACCTGATGCCTATTGTTCTTCATAGTGTCCAGTTTCTTGGACGTTTTGCTCAGCAAACAGACTGAACAATAGGGTGAAAGTATATTACTGGACACATGCTTTTTCTTATTTTCAGCCATGTGGTATTGCCATGTTTTGTCCAAAGAACTGCCTTGCAATCTATGAATACCTTCTGCAAAAGCATGATTAACAGTTTCTAAGCATGTCAAAAGTATCATCAATATTTATCAATATATCTCAATTCTTCTCTATTTACACAGACATTGATGACCTTACCGTTTCCCTCATGAAATTCTTTTCCTTTCTCCATTTCCAAATTTCTTCTACTTATACCTTTATTTTTACATTGCAAAGTGGCTATGTTTTAGATTCTGCTCTATAAATATAAAGGACTTGCCTTTCACTTAGAAAGCAATTATAAGAGTGAAACTAACAAATAATGGGAAAATTAATATGCAACTCTTGTTCTACATTCACAAGGTTTTCAGTGACAAATTTTTCATAAGTTGACCAGTCCTGCTTTCTTCCTAATATGAACTGAACAAGAAGCTTTATTGAAACCTGCCCACCATGGATGACTGTGGTGGTATTTGAAATACCAATGACATAGCTTCTAGCATCACAGCAACTTGTAATTCACCAAAGTAAAATAAACTGACAGACAACCCTCAATGAGTGAGATTGACACAGTAACTGCAACAGTGGCTCAAACACAGGCACAGTTGAGAGGATTGTACATGCAGGACTAGGCAATGCTTCACTCTGTTGAACCTAAAGTGGCTGTGAATTGATCCTGACTTGAAGATACCTAACCAGGGGATTGACAGATTTATCATAAGCTACCCAGGCATATTTTATTTTTAGATTAAAAGAACACAATTTTTCTAAGTATATCCCATGCCTTATTTGGGAAATACACATGCTAAAAGTAGTTTGATATTAAATTAAACTGGTGTGCCGAGTTCATCTTGACATCTACTTCCAAGTCAATGTTCTCTGAAAGACTTATATTTTTTCCACATATCTAATAGTATGACCTTTCTAATGAGAATTTTATAGACTCAAGGTCAAGTAGATAACGCTTTCTTAGATATCTTCAGTGACTTAAATCCCAATAGATTTCTTATTCAACATAAATCCAACTCAATAAGTAACTTTACTCAGAACTCAGCACTGTCATGGCCTCATTCTCTTTGGGCAGTCCGGAAAATCTGTAAACACGTGATGGGTTTTATGAGTGCTCAACTCAATACTGAAGGGATTAGAATAGTTTATCTAGTTCATACAAAAAGTATATGAAGCACTAGAAAAATTGTTATTTTATACATAGCACCTATTGAAGAGTTATTCTTTTGCTTAAAACCCTCCTCAGGCTTCTGGAGGGGAAAAAATCCATTTAGTGGTCCACAAGGCAAGGTATAGTCTAACCCTTTTGCCAATCTTACTTGGAAGCATGGGTCTCACTTTGTTCATCTTCTTCACACCAATTGTCACAGGGCTGATTTCAACATATGGTGCCCCCATGTGTGGCAGAGTAGAACTCTTCTTCCGAAGGCTGATGTTTTTTTGGAAGTAGTTCATTGGTCTTTCTTCTGAGAAGCACATGTGTGGATTGTAACTTTCAATCTCTTGGTTAAGAGACAAATATATTAACTATACTACCCAAGAACTCTATCCTCTTCATACTTGTCCTGTTTGGTTCCCAGAAACTTAGTTATCCTTCAGGACCACCAAGAGTTTTCCCTCTGTCGGAAATATCGCCACACCCCATTACCAGTCTCCTTGTCTCCACTAATCTCATTATGTTGTTGCCACAGAAATGAATATGACTTTATATCGCTTTTCATAGCGTGCAATTAAATTTGTGTGAATTTTGATTCCTGTCCTCCATATCCGAGATAGTGCCACTTCTGTGACTTTAATGACCATGGGGTTTGTGAGATGGTCTACCATAGTCTCACTTTTTAGCCTGGTGCCTGTCATGCAGTGATTATTACATGTAAATATGTATCAAATGAGCAGGTCAATGGACAAGTAAATAAATAAATGAATGGTTACACCACCCTTTTACAAATTAGGAAATCCGAGTTTTGGAGCATCTAAATAATTTATATTTTCAGTCCTTAAGTGGGAATCTGCTTTTAAAGCCAGACCTGACTTGAACCTTTCCAATTGCTGCTGTATAAAGCCCCTCGCAGCTCCAACAGCCCGTGTTTATATGATATCTAGTCTTTCTAATACAGTCATAGATGGACAAAATCATAATTCTTATTGGTTTCTATAGAGTGGCTCCCCTTCTCACTGCCCTCAGAGTTGAAGGAGCTGCCGAGGTGTGGGGTTGGTTTTTGTGGGGGTGCCTAGGCGGGGCCGACAGAGCCACACCACCACCAGAGACAACACCTGCAAGAGAAGACTGTTTTGCCCACACACAGAGTATCTGGCTTCCAGATGGGTCTTGGGCACACATTTGTTTTTGTAATCTTCTCCTCTCCTCCCCATCTCTTCAGTCGCCACCCTCCTTTCAGAGGAATGTAAAGATGGACTCTGTGCTGCTGTGCCCTTTCTCCTTCAACCCCACTTTTACTTCCCAGCCCCAGTGACCGGCAGTGACAGAAAGTTCCTGTTCTTGGAATCAAAAGAGAAATAAATGAATTCTAACTGATTCACTCAGCACCTTTCAGCCTAGACACCTGGGTATTTTTGCAGCTTTGGAGTAGACCATGAGTGTTTAGTTAGCACGATAGTGGTTCAATTCATCGAATCAGACTGACCAGGAATTCTGTGGGCTGGGCTATGCCTATCTTCCCAGTGATTTTTGCATTCCACAGGTGCTCCCTGAAGGGTAGGATACTGACCTGCCAGGTTCTGTTACAACAGACCAGGGAACTCATGGGCAAAAGTCATCCTCTGCCTTAGAGAGCGTGTCTCCAGGTGACTGTACTTTGCAAACTTTTTAAGACTCAGTAAGACATGTTAATATCTTTGCCCAAAGGAAAGTTCTTATAGTCATATGCAAAAAGTATTCCCATCTTATTCATTCTTCTCATGTCCAGAGGGACCTGATATTAGTAATTTCATGAGCACTGTTGTCAACACTTCTGCAGGATGCACTTGCAAGAACTAACCTGTGCTAGGTCCCTTAGATCGTAACATAACCCTGAACTACAGGGCACCCAGTCACCACCCTCATCTCAGGGTCAGAGTGTCAGAGGGCCCTAACAGCAGTCTGTCTTCTATTATCATTCTTATTCTTCAGCTCACATACCTGTGCTTGGTAAGGATATTTCCATAAATGGATCCAGGTACATCTTTGAAGACATGGCAGGCCCCACCCCCTATTGACATTAGCCAGATGTTTTGAGAAAACACCTGCCTTCATCTTTGCCCATTATGAGGGTCTGGGAGGCCATGGCTCTGCAGAGGTAAAAGGCGGATTAAAGCAAAGATGGTTTTTATTAAGCATCCCAATTTTGCTTCTGCCCTTTGTGTTCAGACCAAATTATCAGAGTTCTAATTCTGAATAGAAGAACATGGAGTGCTATATAGAACCCTATAGATATTTATGACCATGCCTATATTCCTAATTTGACACTTTTGACCTAGTTTCTGTGTGCAATAGATGAGTGGGATTTTGGGCTCTGTCCTTCTGAGGTGTACAACATCCTTCGTAAGAAGGACCCAGTCTGGAAGCCCCATTGAGAAAACATGGCTTTACCCCAACTCACCTGTAGAAGATATAAGGACTTGGCATACTTTCATGGACTTAAGGCTCAAACACTTTAGTGTGAGGCAAAGCAGATGACTGATATCCCCAGGTTATCAGATTGGTGGTCCCAGGGTTTGGGTTCGATCTCCGGCTCTGAGGGCACTCAATGCATGGTAGCTCAGGACATTTTTCATGCTCTGTTACTATTTTATGGTCTCCTTGCTTTCTTAAGATATGTATTAGTCTAACAGGCATGGTTCTGCCTTTGCAAATGAGTGTTTTTGAAAGTTTTGCCCTCTCTCCAACACCCATTGTCTGTGGAGATAGTGTCCACTCACTGAAGAGTTTAATTGGTACAAGTCAATAATCCATGTACTGAAGTCTGAAAAGCAGGCCCATCCTCATATATTTTCCTTTTCTCAGCAGTGTTCTAAATTCCATACAATTGGTTAAATTCATGGTACAATCCATAGAATTTTATGTCCCAGGAGGATGATATGACATTCTCTAGCATGCATAAAGTGATGATGAAGACTCTAAAGTGAATCAATGACATAAATAAAACACACACACACATATATGTATATATATACATGAATAGATTTGAGAGGCTCATATTTAATCATAGCCCCAATCTAAGAATAAATCATTCATATGGCATGGCCCTACTCTATACTTGCTCATGAAGAGATCACTGAAGATATGGGTGCTGTAGCAAAGTGTAGTGAAGAAGCAGATGGTGCCTGGCTATCAGAGAAAAATAGCATCTGGGGATCTTAAAAGTTTGTCTTTAAACCATCAGCTATCTGAGCAAGGTATCAACTAAATCCACTGGAAGAAGCCAAGAGCCTACATGTTCTAAGACTGTGTTGCAAATAATAAAATCCAAATTCAAATGAGGGAGTGGTATCAGAGCTTAAATTTTTAACATCCAAATTGCAGAAAACTACGGGTGACCGTGGAAGCCCAAAATCCATTTGCATGGTCCCCACATGGATTAGTCTTTGGTGAATCCCTTCTGTCCATAGTCCAGGAATATAAATATCTTTACTTACTAACAGCTAGACAGCTTTGTAAAATCAATTATGTCAGAAGAAGTTACGTTAAAGCATAGCATCCTTATCATTCCATCTCCCTTTTCGCCCATTTTAAAGTTATTTAAAAAAAAAAACAACAACTTCTGCTCTGTTTCAATTTATGTTTTTCTCTATTTGTTTTGTCATTATTTGTTGTTGTTTTGTCTTGTTTCCCTATTTGTGTTTTTTATAGATTTTTGGTATATGAAATCCAACATAAGTAAATCTCTAGTGATTGGGTTAATACTTTCCAGGAGCCTAGCACAGAAACCTGGGGGGAATGGGTGGTTAATAACAATGAAATGAGAAGAAAATGTTCTGACATGGATTGTGGAGATGCTTGTACAATGTTTTTCAATATTATTTAATTATTACATTGTAAGAGATATGAATTTTATGACAAGTCAATTACAAAGAAGAATCTAGTGTGTAGTTTACTATTTATCTGATTATAAGTCAAAGAAGAAGGAACCGCATCTTTTCTTCTTTCCAGCTTCAGTGTTATGCTAGGTTGTTACTGTTAAAACATTCATTCTTCCTCCATGTGAGAGTATTACTATGGTATAGCGTTGCCTGGCTGATGTCATATTAATCTCTGTTGTGACCTCTGGTCAATGAAACATGTGCAGAAGTGATATATGACACTTCTGTGAAAATTTTTAAAAAACACACGGTATCCTTTTTTTCTGCCACATGAATAGGAATAACCCTGAAAAGTTCTGTTTCTTCAGTCTGTGTCTTGAAAACAAAACAAAAGATGTGATTAAACAGAGCAAAATCTATTCTGAGATAGTTCCAGCTTGAGTAAGAATTTAAATATCTATATAATAATCACTGAGATTTGATAGTGGTCACCACAGCATAATGCAGTCTATATTATGTGACTCAACTGTTCTCTCTGAGCTCAGTCTAAATATATTATGGTTGTTGCTAAGAGTCCTCCAATTGGTCCTTGCTCACAGTGACCCTCTGCACAACAGAGCAGAACACTAGCTGATGCTTCACCATCGCACAGTTGTTGCGATACTTGGGCCAGCCATTATGGAAGGCACTGCAACGCACTTAGCTAATTTAGAATCCATAGTCCTTCTAGGCATCTCAATTCCAAAGAAAGTGAGAGTGGAGTTCCATCTTGTAGGAACCCTAATGTTGGTACTAGTCTTAAAATTATTCCTAAAATGATTTCCTCTTTCAGAAGCAAATTAATTTTGCTCTCTCATGTATTCCAAGTCAGTTTGTTCAATCCAGTCTGCCAGAGAGTAGTCCTAGACACACATTTTTTTATGTTCTGCAAGCAGTAATACAAATGGTGCTTCTGTGTAAGCGTTGATTTCTGACCCTGGAGAAAGATGAGGTGGTCTGCTTCTGTGATAATTTACAGCCTTGGAATTTTATAGAGCATTTCTGTAAGTTAGAATTCACTTGATGTCAGTGGGTTTGAAGCAGCACAAAACAAAGCAGAAGCAAAGAGTTGAGGTGTCAAGAAAAGGAGCCAAAATGTGAGAAGGAGCACCGAAGAATAGGCTTGAATTGGAATGACTTACACGTTTTCAAGGATTATTGTATCTTATAGATAAAGAACAATTACAAAATTAGGTTATAGCCATGACCAAGCCCATATTTGTCTGGGATGTTGAAGTGTAGGAGATTGCATTACAGAGATGGGTAGAGCAGTTCGAAGGGATAAACCTGAGTAATAGTTAAAAACTTTGTCAGTTGAGACCCTCTCTGATGCTTCCTAGACCTGATCTGGTTTTCAATGTTTTCTGTATTTTTGTTTTCTCATATTAGAGGTATTACATCAAAGGGGGTCACCCTCTTGAAGTTGTGTTAAATGTTTTTCTGAATATGGAACTCAGGATTGATGAACCTATAGGAAAAGCAAGTAGAATAAAGGTTTTTGGGTGAGGGAGTACAGTCGTGGTAGGCAGGTGAAAGGAGACATTGTCAAAGAGTCCAGGAAGAAAAGGAATGATTGGAAATTGATTATGGTAGCAATTGTACAATACTGTTTGATGTGATTGAACTATGTAATGATATGTGAATTAACTCCCAATTAATAATGAATTAAGCAAAAACAATAACCAATAAGGTATCAAGTAGTTTTGTAGGATGTTTCCATCGCTGATCAACACATACAATTCCTTGAAATAAAGACCTGGTCCCCAAACAGGATAAAAATTCTCCTTGTGGATATGAGTAAACCAACTTACTAAAAACATCCTATTGTATTAGACTGCAGGACATGACTTCTGTTGCTGCAGGGGGTTAAGTATTGGGCTTCTAACTTAAAGATTGGAACCCATCAGGTGCTCCAAGAAAGCAAGTCCGGAAAGCCTGTTCCTGCAAGATTTTCAGCCTCAGAAACACCAGGGAACTGCTCTCCTCTTTTCTACAGGATTGCAATGAATCACGATTGGCTTCATGGCAATGGCTTTTGATATTACAATAAGTTCCAGGGGTAGGAGCATCCAATTTACAGATAATTTGTACTTGCCCTTTCATGTTACGTAAATCTCCCCTCATCTTGGAACAATAGAATCAATTCGTATTTGCAACAATCACCTTTGTTTGTGACAAGTGCAGCTTTTAAATCACTGAAAAAAAACATTGAACCTTTTCTTGCACTAAAACCTAACCCAACTCACTGCCATGGAGTCAATTTGGACTTCTGCTATAGGATGGGATAGGACTGCCCCAAGTCTCATCTTTCTCCCTCAGGACTGGTGGTTTGGAATTGCTGACCTTAAAGACAGGAACCCACTCTGTATCCACGACACTATTAGGGTTTCTTCTTACACCACCAAAGTAAGGATAAATAAGAATGGCTCTATTCTGACTTAAGTACACATTTGCAAACAGATCTTGTTCATAACTCAGAGGCTGCTCAGACAAATGTAAATTACCCAAAAGCGAATCTATCACTATGAAGTTGATTCCAACTCTTAGCAGCACTGTATAGGGCAGAGTAGTACTGTTCCATAGGGTTTCCAAGACTATATCTTTATGGGAGCAGATGGCTTCAATCTTCTTTCTTGGGATAGGTTGTAGTTTGAACCACCAACCTTATGGTTAGCAACTTAATACTTAGCCCACAGTACCACAATGCTCCTGGAGACATACACGAAGAAATGCATGAAGAGTGGAGCTCAAAGAATTTTCACAAACGTGGCACACTCTGGGTGATACTGAGCATCAATGGCATCCAGAATAGGAACACTATCACGATCTCAAAACCACCTCTATCCTTCCTTCCAACTTCTTTCCCAAAGTAGCCATTATTCTAACTTGTAAAAACACAAAAAAATAAATTTGCCTACTCTTGAACTATCTATAAATGGAATCCCACTGCATGTACCCTTTTGTGTGTGGTTTCAATCTACTCTTAATACCTATTATTTAGTAGTGTTCTACAAGGAAGGGTCTTTAGCCTGGGATGGCAGAGGAAGCATGGTCCAGCTGGCATGAAGTTGAATGAGTTGATTTGGACTCCAGCATCCAGAACTTTAAGGTAATATATTTCTGTTCTCATAAGCTACCCAGTTTATAGTATTTTTCTGATGGTAGCCCTAGGAAACTAATACACTGACCCAAGAAATAACAGAAAATATGAATAGAAATACAATAAAATCAACAGATTTTATTTGTCATTTAAAAGTTTCCCATAAAGAGAAACCCAACTTCAGATTATTTTGCTTGGAATTGCTATCAAATATGTCAATAAGAAATAATATCAACCCATCATAAGCGTCCCCCAAATATAAGAGAATATAGTCTTGTGAGGCTAGTATTTCTTTATACCTATATCAGGTAAATGCATCATAAAAATAAAACTACAGGCCAGTATTCCTTATAAATATCAGTGAAAAAATTCTAAAAAAAATACTGGCCAGTTGTACCTAGCAACATTTAAAATAATATAATTTATGATCAAGTAAGATTGATAACAGGAATACAAGGATAGTATAGAAGTGGACATGTGAGGATGCTTGACGAATATGCTTATTTATATATTGTGAAAAACGATGTATGCGCTCACAATAAAATGATTGGAAAAAAATACTAGTTATTAATGCACTACATTAATTGGAAAAAATGCAGGGAAACCACATGTTTAATAGAAGTGGGAAAGTTACTTGACAAATTCCAACCTCCATCTATGACAAGAGCACTTAACTAGCTAGAAATAAGGATCTTTCTTCAACTTGATAAAGCGTATCTTTTAAAAACATGCTATCAATATTATGTTCCATCACTTTTCTGTCAGCTTGTTGTACTGTGGTGCCTTTTGTGTTGCTTTGAAACTGTAATCAATGTGTATTGCTGTGAAACTGTAATCAATGTAACTGAGATTCCCAATGCTAACAAGATCACCATGGTGAACAAGTATCAGCAAAGCTTCCAGATTTTTTTTTTAATATGGAAAAAGTTTATATATAAGAGGAATAGAACATTTAGAAATCATCCCAATCCAGTCCGGTTCAAAGTTATAAGTCCAATATTAGCCCGTATGCCCGATATAAGTCTATAAAGTCTCCTTCTGACTTATGAAGTGGTTGCAGAATCCTGGTGCTAGCAGGGGTTCCAGATTAATATGGACTAGTAAATTACCTGGAGATATTCTTTTAAAGGATTTAGCAGTAAAAGTTGAATAAACATCACTGTAAAATTGTCTGATGTAGTGCTAGAAGATGAGCATTTTGCTTCCCAGTCCCCAGCCCTCAGGTTGGAAGGCATTCAAAATGGGACTGTAGAACAGCTGCTTCTTCAAAGTAGAGTTGACTTTAATAATGTGGGTGAAGTAAAGCTTTTAGATTTTTTTTCTGATGTTGAATGGCTCAAAATGAAAAGAAGCAGCTGCAAATATCCATTAAAAACCCAAAGGCTTGAGTAAGGAAGCGGCCATTCAGCTCAGAAGCAATAGAGCCCACACGGAAGAAGCACACCAGCCTGTGTGATCATGAGGTGGTGAAGGGATCCGGTGTCAGGTATCAATGAGCTAAAATTATATTATTATTAATGAGGGGGAGTACAGATTGGGGACCCAAAGCACATCAATAGGTGAGGTGACTTCCTTTTGCAGAGGAGTTACAAGGAGGAGATGAGTCAGTTAAGATACAGGGAAGGAGCTATGAAATATGCAACCTTCCTCTAGTTCCCATGCTGCCTCCCACCCACTATCATGACCCCAATTCTACCACATAAATCCAGCTAGACCAGGAGCTGTACAGTGAAGTTGGAAACATGGGAAACTTAGGATAGATGATCCATCAAGACTAGTAATAGGAGTGGTAATACCAGGAAGGTGAAGGGATGGAGGAATGGAGAGGGAGAGCCAATTTCAGGGATCTACACATCTGGGGCATGGACAACAGGGAAGTGAGTGTTGGGACACATTGGATGGTGTACAGGATGAAAAAATAATTTGTAAATTACTAAGGGTTCAAGGGGAAGGGGGGGAGGAAGGGTAATATAGAGAGCTGTTAATGGGGGCTTGGAGGGAAGGAGAATGTTTTGAGAGTGATGATGGCAATGGGTGTGTAAAAGTGGCCTGAATACAACTGATGTTGTTAGGGATTGTGATGGGCGTTGTAGGGGCCCCCCAATAAAATGATTAATTTTTTTTAAAAAAGGGGGGGAAGGGATAGGGAGATTTTTTTTTGTTTTTTTTTTTTTTTAAAAAGGAGCTTGTATCAAGGGCTCAAGTGGAAAATATTGGGAAATGTATGTGGAAATATGTGTGCAAATATGTTTGATACAAATGATGTACTGAATGTTGTAGTAACTGTAAGAGCCCCCAATAAAATTTAAAAATTTTTTTTAAAAACCCAGAGAATATAATGTATGTCAAAGTATAACTATGGAAACTTGGGAGTACATAAAGATCAATGTCCCAGTTACACAATATTATGGTTTACTATGCCATGAATGAAAACTTAACATAACATAACATGCATCAAAAGGAACATTTTAAGAGCAAAACCAAGAAGTAATGCACTTATTGATTTAATAACATTCATACACCTACAAAGAAGACATGTTAATAGGACTTCTTCAAATTTCTGTACCGAACACAACTGCCAAAGGTAACAATTCTACAGTCTGAAATGCTTCAAGCATGCAATGAAAATGCATTGATAATTACTGGTTATTGGAATGTGTAAGATATAATCACAGAAAAGGTATCAATGGCTGAAAAATGTATGTACTATGCACTTAATATTTTAATGTTGTGTTAGGCAGGGTTGACTAGGGAAACAAATCCAGTGACTCTTTTATATATAAGAAAGAGTACTATATAAAAAAGTAATTATATATGAAGAAGCTAGCCTAACCCAGGTGAAGTCCCTACTTCTAAAACTAGTCTATCAACTCCTCTTCAGATTCACGTAGCTACAACACGCAATGATGCCAAATGAAGAAAAATCACAGTCAGAAGGTAGAGAATCCTGTGGATCCAAGGTTGGTGCAAACCAGAAATTCTCAGGTTCAGTTGCAGAGTCTTAGCAAGTAGCAAGGAAAAAGGACAGAGAGACAGGAAGGCTCTCAGTTTCCTCGGGTTATAATCAGGCCACACTCCCAAGGAGGCATTGGTAAGCTATGACCTGATTGACAGCTTGTATTCTACCCCCACATGTTCATGTATCTTCAAGTTGATTTTAAATCATCTAACTACCACAAAAGCCCTCCTTGCTTTATTATGACATAATAATCTGGTAGATGTGGTTCTGCCACTGCCAATAAATATTATTTAAAGTTTTGCTCTATCACCAACCCCATTGTTTGTGTAAATAGAGTCCAGTCACATAAGAGTTTATTCTGTATAAGTCAACATGTATTATGGTTCACAGCCAGACTATACTTGTATAATTTCCTTTCTACAACTGTGTTTTAAATATATATCATTGACCAAATTAATGACACTATCAATAAAATTACCTTATGCTGCCGGGAAATGATTGAGAATGTTAGGTCTGTAGGGTGAAATTGTATATACACCATATATACTCGAGTATAAACTGATCCAAGGGCTGAGCCCCGGTGGTGTAAGTGGTTGAGTGTGGAACTGCAGCCCGCAGTCTTGGTGGTTCAAATCCAGCGGCGGCTGGGTAGTGCCCACGACCACCAGAGGCAGTGATGCCCACAAAACAAAAACAAAAACAAAGAAAACTGATCCAAATATCTGCTGAGGCATCTAATTTTACAACAAAAACTGCATTAAAATGTGCTGAAAAACTTGGCTTATAAGCAAGTATATAATACACACACACGCGCGCGCGCGTGCACTATGATAGGTAGGTTTATTGTGCCAAACTGGCCAATGATTGCGTGGGATTAATAATGGTCACAGTTTCATTGAATGGCAAAGAGATAAATGACTCCATGAACCTCGCCTTTCTGTCTCTTTCTCTCTGATGATTGGAGAAGTGTGTGACTGCTGTAGCTAGTTCTCTGCCTCAATTTGTGAGCTACTCTACCTGTGGAACACCCAACCCATGGACTGTGTCGCTATAGTTTGAGGTTCCTATTGAGACCTGCTTCAGCACACTGCTGGTGTATATATCACTTAAATTGGGGTCTGTTGGACCCTGTCATCTGGCTGACTGTTAGTGACCTGCTCTGCTGTTTCTTGCCTGTAGCCAGACAGCCTGAATTGCTCTACAGAAGAGCCAGTTGTCTGTTTCCTTGATTGCACACAGCAGCTCTGTGAGTTGACGAATTGCCAGTATAGTATTTGTCTTATGGAAGTGAGTTGAACTGAGCCTTCTGTACTGCTCTGTGGACTAATCAGCTGCTTATTTCTTCATGTTCTATATATCTACTGTATTTTTAGGACCATAAGATGTACTTTTTCCCCCCAAAAGTGGGGTACAGGGGGATGAGGGTGCATCTTATGATCCAAAGGCATGGTACCCCAGAACATTTTAGTTTACTGGTAATAATTGGTTCAGAATATTTTTTCTTATTTTCCTGCTCTAAAAACTGGGTGTGTCCTATGGGGAGATACATTTTATGATCTGAAAGATACAGTATATCTATATCTAAAATCATAAGTGTCCTGTCTTTGTTTTGCTAGAGAACCCTGTCTAAATATATATATTATATCACAATCGCATATACATCAATTTTATATATCACAGATTTTTGAACTCACACTTAATTATAGTCCCAATATAAGAACAATTAGTTCTTATGACATAGTCCTGCTTGACCTCATGAAGAGATCATTGAAGATATAGGTGCTATAGCAAAGTCTGGTGAAGAAATGGATGGTGCCCAATTATCAGAAAGAAAAGTGCCTGGGATATTAAAAGCTTGTCTTCAAACAAGAAGCCATCTAAGTGAGACATCAATTAATTTCACATGGAAGAAGCACATCAGCCTGTGTGATTCAAGGATTGTAAATAATATAACCCAAATCTGAAGAAGGGGATGATATCGCAGTTTAAATTCTAAACACCTTGTATCCAGAAGGCTATGGACAAATGGACTTCAAAAGATAATCTGAAACTTACTCTTGAATGTAGAGTAGTTAAAGTGAATGGCAGAAATTATTGTCAAATATATACCAATGAATTTCCAGTGATAGCTTGAGAAGACAAAATAAAATATTATAATAAACTGTGCCAGAAATCCAACTAAGACTCACAAGAGGTCATGCAATCAAGATATCACTCCTGATATCAGAACAATCTTGACCACAGCAAAGAAGACCAAAAAGATGTTTACCTGTATTTTATCAAAAAAATCTTTACTGGGAAAATCATAACAAGTTATGAATACAATGGTGAAGAATGAAACTTCTTGAGAACTTGATTGTGCTTGTGAGGAACTTGCACAGAGACCAAGAGGCATTTATTCAAACAGAACAAAGGAATATTTTGTATAGTTTAAGAAAAATTATGTTTTAGGATTTCATCCTTTGCCCGTGCATATTCAATCTGTATGCTGAGCAAATCTGAGATGCTAGACCGATGAAGAATGAAGCATTAGGATTGAAGGAAGACTCATTACCAATCTTTTAAATGCAGATGACTCATCTTCCAATCCAGACTGCTTCTTTCAATATCATTTGTTTTTGATCACATGCTATCCCTTCAAAATGGTTGAATGTTAACCCCTTCTTTTTGATACAGAAACTATGTATTCCACCCATCTTCTTTTGATGCTTCCTGCATTGTTCAACATCTTCCCATAGAAATTATGTATTCCACCCATCTTCTTTTGATGCTTCCTACATTGTTCATCATTTTCCCAAGTTCAACACTGCAACTTGAGGCTTTTTTCTTTTGGTGTTTCAGCAGGTGATATACTGAGTGTGCTACTCCTTTTTTATTTTCCAACTGCACTTCTTTTTATGGTTAATGTAGCACTTTACATCTCTGGTTGCTCAGTGAGATTTTCTGATCAGGTCTTCAACATTTCTTTCATCAGCCTTAGCTACTCTACATTCAGGAACAAATTTCAGTCTCTTCCGATATTCGTTCTGTCTTTCCGTTATCTCTTGTCTATATAATGATCTTTCCCCCTTTCTTCCTCTATAATGCATTTGACCATCCTCCTACAACATATCTATGTTTAGGTCATTAGTCTTCAATAAGTCAAAACTATTCTCTAAATGGTCTCTAAATTCAGGTTCAATGTATTCAAAGCCATATTTTAACTCATGAGAACCTGTTTTAATTTTCATCAGCATCTGCTGGAATTTACATAAGTAGTTGATCATCTTTTCCACAGTTGGTCCATGGCCTTATTTTAACTGATGATTTAAGCTTCTCCATTACTCTTCCTACATGTATAGCCAATGTGATCCATGTGTATTTCATCTGGCAAGGTTCACATACAGTCACTGTTTATGTTGTTGAAAATAGATACATGCTGTGAAGAAGTTGGTTTAGCAAAATTCTACCATACAATCTCCAGCTTCATTTCTATAACCAAGGCTATATTTTCCAACAACTGTTCCTTTCTTTTTGTCTACAACTTTCATATTTTCCTATATTCATACTTTATATATTCCACATTCCAACTATTAATGGATATTTGCAGCTGTTTTTCCTCATTCTAAGTTGTGTCTCATTAACATTGTACTGCTACACAGAAAGTCAGCAGTTTGAAACAATCAGGCTCTCCAAGAAAGAAGGATGTGGCTTTCTGCTTATCTGAAGTGTTAGAGTTTGGAAAAGTCACAGGGAAATTCTACTTAATCCTATTGGATTGCTGTAACTCATAATCAATTTGATAGCACAGAGTTTGGTTTGGATTTATTTTGTGAACTATCCAGTATATATCAATTTGCTGAGATAAACAGGCAGTTAGTAGTTTTAGGGAAGGCAGGATAAAGAGTAACTTTTTAGGGTGAAACAAGGCTGTAAACTTAGATCATAGTCATGTTTGAACAACTTCCTGAATACTTAACGTTAAATGGATTAATTTTACAGCATATGAATTATGTCTTGATACATGTTTTTAAAAAGTGAAGTGTAAATGTGATGATGATTGAAAAGGCCATCTCTGCATAGGAGAATTAGGCAATCACAAGAAAGATGAAAGTAAGTGCATGCTATGTCAGAAAAGATCGAGTCATATGGTTTACAACTTCAAGTACACAAGTAGCACCTTTGGTAAAAAATATAACACACACAAAACAAAAAGTAGTTATTGTCAATCTTTTCAATTTCATGATGACTCCCCAGCACCCATCCTACCAGTGCCTAGAGTAAAAATGGCTTCTAGCATTTTTACAGGCATACCTTTCAGAAACAGGCATACCTTTCCCAATGATGGGTTCACATGACTACATGTTCTATTGGTAGTTCAAGGCAAGTGCAAAGGCAAGTGCCCTATGGGGGCACTTTGGTGAAACTCACAGAACACGGTTTATTATTTTGTATAATGCTAAATAATCTTTATATTATGCCCTAGGACTTCTTAAAGTCTTAAAGGGCTATTCAAGTTTTTTAAAATAATAACTTTTCTCATAAGTAAGTGGTTTGCCCCCTAACCCCTGTCCAGCTGCTTTTCTGCAGGTAGCTGAGAGCAAGCGGGGCTAGGATAGTTGTGCACCCTGAAGAAAGGACCTTCTCTCTGCCGCTCAACATCTTTCAGAAGTTGCTTGTCTGTCTGCATCAGCTTCCAAATGTGGGCAGCCTGGGTGACACTTGTATCCTCAAGGATGCATATGTGGCAGTCATGTGCTTCTGTTAATTTCATGATTGGGATGTAGGGGTGGAGTCTAGCCTGTTAATCTGGAGATAGCCATTGAGTAGCCAAAGAGGCCTCTGGGTGGGCATGGCTTTCTCCTGATATGTCTGGGAAATCTCATAATATTTCCCTCATGGAGATGAGAAGCTATCTTCCCCAGTGGTAGGGAGTTAGTCTTAGAGACAACGAACTATGGACAAGATAAGATGGCAGTCTGAGGAGATGGAGTAGCTGGAGGAGAAGCCACATGGCTTTGCCCTAATGGAACCAGACCTCTGAAACTGGAGAAGCCATGTGGAGACTCCTGCCAGTGCTGAGTTGCTTCTACCACCACTGGATGCTGTTGATGGACCCTGAGCCCTGGAAGCGAGGAGTCATGGCCTGTGACCCCATGAGTCAGAAGACTTTATAGACTGATAGAGGGCATATGGGCTAATATCAGGCTTATGATTGTGAACTGGACTTGACTGGGATGCTTTCTCAATGTCACATTCCTCTTGTATGTAAACCTTTCTCTTATAGCTATATGTGTTTCTATGAATTTGTTCCTCTAGTTTGCCCAGACTAGCATAGCAGAAAAGCAACAAAAGTTCTCCTCATAGACCTGTGTTTCCTGAAGACACCAAGGCTGCAGAATAGAAATATATATATCCATGCCTAAACAGAACTCTTTTATTTTTACCTGTTTTCCTCCACAACCTTCTTCTCTCTCCTTTAATTTTCCCCATTTTCTGTTTTGGACCGAGGGATCTTGTAAAATTTTCGAGATGAACAGGCCATTTAGCATGTGAAAAGTGTGGTACAGGTTGCAGTTGACTAAATTAATACCAAAACTTTACTCTAAGATGAAAATCAAAGCTGTCTGTTTTCTTGCCTAAAGTATCTGTGAATGCTGGGCAAGAGGAAATTGGTATCTCATTAAGAAAGAGGGGAGCTAGTGAGGTAAAGAGGAAGCTGGATGCTTGTTAAGCGTGGGAGAAAAAGCTGTCTTAATTGTGCCTTCCCATTTACTTGCAAAAGGACATTTGTTATGAGCTTAGAACACTTTATCCAAAGCAAAACAGAGTTAATGGCATTATTTTTGCCTTTTTAGTCCGGTGGTAACTCAGGAGTCCTGTTTCAAAATAAAGGTTTCACTACAGGAAGTCAATTAGACCCTAGAATGCTGGCAAGGGGTCAACGGCTTTCCCTTTCTCAGATTGATTTGAGAGCTGCTACTCCACCTTTCACCTCGCCCCATGTAAGAGGGAAGGCAGGACGAGGGCTCCTCATTAGTGCAGGAATCTGGGTGTCTGGAGAGGCATTTAAAAGCCAGTCAGAAACTGTTACTGAAAGTCTACTCCCCCTACCACACATCAGTTTTTTTCTTCTGGAAAATAGAGATATTGATGACTTCATGGTTGTGATGATTATATATGATGTTACCATTATATATACCTAGCAGTGAGCTAAGCACTGCAAGGAAAATTAATAAGGCACCTTTTGATGTTTTGAAGCTAGGACATTGCCTTACTCAATTTCCATAACAATCACATGTAAAACAACAGAGATTATGTTATTTTTGTCCAAGATCAACACATGAGAATGTGAGATTTGATTGAAATCCATTTTACTCTTCCTGTTACAATACAATGTTTTGCATATGGCCTTTAATTTAAAGATGGATAAGAGAGTAGCACAGTCAGGTAGTGAGATAATGACCAAGTATAAATTGTGACCAAATAGGATTCCCTGTGCTAAGAAAACTTTAAAAAAGAGAGAGACTAATACCAAACAACCAGGTCATAATAAACAAGAGTTGTAAGATTACTTGATTGACTACAGATACTTTAATTTCCAGAATTAAACCAAATTCTGGAATTTCCTTTCTGGAAGATCCTTTCAGTGTGGCATGAGGATTGAAATGCTGTTTAGTGAAAGTTTTTAAAAAGTCTATAAGACACAAGCACCAGTGTATGGTTCTTCTTTTTCAATCAGGGTAGATTATATGCACAGGCAATGAATTCAAAGGATTCTGAAGGACAATGATAATGTTGCAACATAACAGCAAACTTTGAGAGAATGTCTGAAGAATTAAGTCAATATTATCAATATTAAGTTTTCTGCAATACAAATTCTGCTTCTTTACCTACTGAATTGGTTTGAAACCCAAGGTTAACATACCCCTAAGAAAGTCAAGCAAAAGACCAGGTCCCAGGTTTCTGTAAGAGTGGTTAAATTTGTATCAGGCAAATCTTCCTGCCAATAGTAATGACAAATTCTGACAAAATGTAAGAACCAGGTTTTACAAAGTGAATGGCCATCAGCAGTCAGAAAGTAAAGGTGATTTGACTCTTGAAAGAAGGAGAGCACCCTGGTGAAACTCGCATTTAAAAAACAAATTCTTTTAAAAGGAATCCCATGG
This sequence comes from Nesogale talazaci, assembly GCA_004026705.1. Lineage (NCBI taxonomy): Eukaryota > Metazoa > Chordata > Mammalia > Afrosoricida > Tenrecidae > Nesogale > Nesogale talazaci. The sequence goes on from PVJH01000635.1 coordinate 276,910, forward strand.
GCTGAGCCCTGGTGGCATAGTGGTTGAGTGTGGGTCTGCAGCTCACTGGCTTGGCGGTTCGATCTAGCAGCACCTCTCCAGGAGCAAGGCTGGGCCTCCCACTCCCACCAGAGGGCAGTGATGCCAAAAAAAAAAAAGTAATGCCATGTCTGTGTAGTATTAAAGGGGAAGAGCTCAAACAGAAAATTCCACAGTTTTAGTGGCATGAAGAGATAGAGAAGAGAATACATTAATGGTGCCACCATTGTGGCAGCCCCTAAACCCTCAGTTCTCATTAAATTATTTTTAAATATTTGTCAGACCCTTGAACTATGCATACCAAGGAAAAGCAGTCCTGGAGAAAACAATACCGGGGAAATGGATACAGATGAGTCTGAGATTCCAATGACTTTTTGCTACAATGAAAATGGAAGGTTTAGAGTTTTGAGTACAACCAAATTAGAAGAGGAGCTGGGGATTTCCTTGAAAACAACAAAGGGACCCCACTTCAGCTGTAAAGAGTATTTCCAGCTTAAAAATTAATGCCTGAAGGCTAAAAGTAAAATAATGTCTAAAACCAAGAAACCAAGGCAGCACAAACTGAAGGTAATTCAAATAACTTCTAAATAGAGCAAACTTATTTATGGGGGGAAAAAACAGAACCTAGGACTGGACAAGGCAACACACCATTACTGGTATGCAATAAATATATTGCATGATAGAAAATGTAGTTTTTAATCAGTAGAAGAAAATATGACAGTATCAATAGCCATTTGGGTAACACTGTTGTTGGGATTAGCAGATAGACATATAATGTTGGTAGACTTTCATGCCAGCCAAGAGGGAGAAAACTATCTTATTCTAAGCAACTAAAACACTGACAAAAACTAATATTAGACATTGAGTAACTGAAATGTGATTTTTGAAGAAAGGAAAACTAGAGAGGTGAGTCTTCTTTTCACAAGGGTTATCTCCCTGCTATCGTGTCAGTACTCACTCTCAGTGTCCCAGCAGCACAGGGGAGAACTGCCCCTGTAGGTTCCTGAAACCGTAAATGTTCACAGAAGTAGAAAATCAGATATTTCTCCTGAGAAGCAGGTTGTGGACGCAAACTGCTGATCTTACCATTAATAGTCCATCATGTCACCCCTAAGCCATCAGGGCTACCTGGAAAAGGTTCACAGATTGTGGCACAGGAACATGGTCCTTTACATAGTCTAATTAGATCAGTGAGTTGAGGAGTCAGAAAACATAGCTCAAAAATGCCAAAGAAGTTAGAATTTGAGATAGAATACTCAAATAGGGAAATCTTCACAGAAAATGAGAAACAGTTCTTCCTAAAAATCTGTACAGGGATTCCCTTAAGCAATTAATGAAGATCAATTTGTGCTTGAATAGATTTAAATACTACCAGGCTAGATAATAACTTATAGAATTACAAAATTATAAGGCATTGAATTTTAAAATCATACTTGCTACATGATTAAGATACCAAACAGCAAAGAGGCACACACACTGGCCGGTGTTTCCTCTTGACAGGACAGCAAAGGGGCCAGTGTGGAGTCTAGGTGAGGTAATAAGACAGTGGACACTACCATCTCAGGATCCCATCAGATCATGCTCCACTATGCCTTCTAACTCTCAGGCACAATTTCAATGAGTGCTTACCCTTTCATCCTAAAAAAAGAACTTTCCAGGAATTCTTCATGCTGGCAAACTTTCACATGCAGCTGAAATCCTGATGACAACAATTAATGTATTCAATCACCACCCATGTCTTACATACAGCTGTTTTAATGTGAAGTCTGCCAAGTTCAAGAGTCAGAAAACTACCCCCTCCTCAAGGGCTCCTGCCCCATCTCAACTCTGTCTTTTGTCTGGTATTACTTTCACTTAATGATTAGTGACTTTATTCAATCCATCAACACTGGTCAGAGTTACATCAGTCTCTTGGGCATTTAGCAGAACCTGACCTGATAGAAAACAGCCTACCAAAGGAAATTGACTATGGGAGAAATGGAAGAGAAGGAAAAGAAGATGGGACCAAAACAAACAAAGCAAAGGTTGAGGTTGAGGCATCTGAAAATCTTTTGGAGAAAACAACAGCAGATTAGCTATAGTGTATTGACATGGTGTGAAGTGGAACATTTAATACTACAGAATAGCTGATTCAAAGCTAGTGATCAAAGAACAAGCTGTATTATTCATTAGAAAGAGTTTATATTGGGAGATATACTATTGTTTTATTTTGCCTTTAGTTCACAGTCAAAAGGCGGTTCTGTTTCTAGCCCCAAACTCATTGATACTGTTTTTGTTTATTTGTGTTCTGTTTTGGGATTTTTCTCCCGAATAGTATTTCTTTTTCTCCTAGAAATCAGGGATTAAATGCTCTCTCCAGAGGCAGGAAGCAGAAGAGTGGACCCAAGAGGTAGCTTGGGTTTTCAAATCACCTGACGTTCTCTTGGCTGGCAAAGCAATAGGATGTGATATCTTTTCCAGGAAAGTCAAGGTTTTGAACTCTTGAGACTTTAGGAGGTTTGAGGGGAAGGAAAGGTCAGTAGCATCAAACAGACACCATTTTGTTTGCACTCAGCTTTTCATATAGCCTACATTACAAACTCTATTCAAGATATAGCAAAGGAGACATTTGATTTACATTTACTTGGGGCTCCAAGTTCACTGAGCATTTCATTATTCTACAGTGTTGACCATTCTTATAATGGGTTTCTCACCCGGTATATCTTTGGGTGGCACAAACCACCTAAACCTTAAGGGTTTCCATCCACCCAACTGTGTGACAGAAGAAACCCTTGCAGATCAGCTTCCATCAAGATTACAACCAAGAAAATTCTCTGGAAAAATTGTCTGTAATACATGGCATCAGGACCAACCTAACACCAGTGGATTTTTCGTCACCTGCTGTTTAACTTGTATTCACGCTCACCTGCTATCTGAACACTTAAGTGTCTCTGACTAGGATCTCTGACTCGGGTAGAGGTCTTGTCGCTACTACTTTATACATAGCAAGGCCTATCACGGCACATGAAGTGAGCAGAATATTCAATGTAGAAGATGGAAGAAGGAAGTAAAGAAAAAGTACCCAATAGTAGTGCTATGAGTTTTTCCTTGTTAACATGAGAAAGATCCTAAATTCAGTACATCCACAGGAAGAAATACCACTTGTGGATTTTAAAAATCATATTCCTTATTACTTAAGGAAAGCGACAAGTCTTTCTCTTAAACATTGTATAGAAATGATTCCTTTTTGCTAGAGTGGAACTCTTCCAAGTTATTTCATTTCCATATTTTTATGTAAACTGTGTCATAGCAATAAAGACTTCAAAAGAATGTTCACATAGGATGCCTCAAGTGTGTACATTTTAAAAGTTCAAAATAAAGTTTTAAAAAACAGTTAAAAAATTGGAAAATTATTAGGTTGGATTTCTCTACCAATTTTATACTTGCAATGACTCATTGCACGAAATTCCTCACACAGAAATGACAATTAAGAATAAAAGAAAGAAGACACTGACAAATTTTATTAGTAATATGATAGAGAGTAAAATAATAGTAAAACATTAATTCAAAAAATAAGATTTAATAAGTGACTAAGTAAATTAAATTATTAGCAAAAAAGAAAGATAACACATTGTAAGCCAAATGTATCAGTAATTCTATCAATTGCAGATAGACCAAATACTCTCGCATTAAAAGATTATGCTTATTAGTCTGAAGTTAAAGGAAGGTGAACTATAAAGCTATATATTCCTTACAAGATAAACCTTAAAAATATGAATGGTTTAAAAATAAAATATGAAAGACTACAACACGTAAGCACTAACCAAAGGAAGGATTATGTACTTGAGTATTTGCTGCAATAACATACAAGCAGATTTTGTTTTAAGAAAATGACATATGAAATAGTAATGCTAAAACTGTGTGCATTCATCTATATCACATATAAATATATATATATATTATATATAAAATATACCACATAGGCATTGCACATATCATAGCTCATAAAAACATAAACTTATATATGCCTAACACATCATCTCAAAAATATATGTACATTAAAAATATATGATTTTAAACTACAGAGAAAATATAAAAATAAACTTAAAAAAATGTAAAGTCTACAATCAAATGGTATTTTTGGTTTTTTTTACATCATTCTTTTTAAAGGCTTAATTAACACCAAGTAATGCACATATCTTAAACCATAAGAGTAAATATTGACAAATGCATAAACTCACATAAGCTACTCTTCTTTCAAAAGATGAACTATTTCAATAACTCAAGAAAGTTCCCTGCTGCTCAACCCTGTCAATTATATTTTGCAAGACAACTTCTAGCATAAATTCTTTCATCATGTTAGTTCTCTTCTATAGTTTCAACCAAACTAAAATCGTACAGTATGTGCTCTTTGACTTCTTTCTTTTATCATAATAATCTTGAGATCCAGCTATTTTATTGCATTTACCAGTTTCTTGTGTTTTTATTGCTGAGTAATATTCCAATAAATGAATATACCAGAATATGTTTACATATTCTCCTGTTGATGGACATTTGGATTGTTTCCAGTTGGCTATTCTGAATAAAGCTGCTATGACATTTTTTGTGTTTGAGGACTTGGTAGGCATGTGTTTTCATTTCATTTGGATAAGTGCTTAGGTATGTAACTGCTGGGCCATAGGGTAGGTTTATGTTTACTTACATAAGAAACTACCAGTTATTTTCCCAAAATGATTGCAGTATTGCTTCATTACCAGCAGCAGTGTGAAAGAGTTCTCACTGTTCCAAAGATACTTCAATTATCGGTCTTGTAAATCTTATATATT